>JAGIQG010000012.1:29762080-29886074 GCA_024679065.1 Sphyrna mokarran | reverse complement strand
CTTACCTTTAAGCATGTACCTCCCCTGTACATTCTTTCTCCCGAAATGCATCACCTCGCGTTTATCAGGATTGAATTCCTTCTGCCCAATCTACCAGCCTATGTCCTGCTGCGTCGCCTGACAATGCTCCTCACTATCCGCAAGTTCAGCCACCTTTGTATTGTCTGCAAACTTGCTGATCACTCCACTTACTCCCTCTTCCAAGTCATTTATACATATTACAACTAGAAGAGGTCCCAGTACCGAGCCCTGCGGCACACTAATAGTGACTGACCTCCAGCTAGAAAAACACCCTTCCAGTATTACTCTGTCTCCTATTACCAAGCCAGTTACTTATCCACCTAGCTACCTGTCCTTGTATCCCATTAGCCTTGACCTTTCGAACTAACCTCTGATGAGGGACTTTGTCAAACACCTTACTGAAATCCATATAGACAACATCAATGGCTTGCCCTTCGTCCACTGTTTTCGTCACCTCCTCAAAAAAACTCTACCGAATTCATAAGGCACGAACTCCCTTTAACAAAGCCGTGCTGCGTATTCCTAATCAGATCGCAATGCTCTAAGTGCCTATACATCCTATCTCTAAGAATCCCCTCCAACAGCTTCTCTACCACTGACGTCAAACTCACCGGCCTATAATTTCCAGGGTTATCCCTACTACCCTTTTTAAACAACGGTACAACATTAGCTATTCTCCAGTCCTCTGTGACCTCACCTGTGTCCAAAGAAGAGACAAAGATTTGCGTCAGAGGCCCAGCAATTTCACCTCACACCTCCCTAAGCAGCCTGGGATAAATACCATCAGGCCCCGGAGATTTATCAGTTTTAATGCTACCTAGAAGCTCTAACACTTCCTCCTTCGGTATGGATATTTCCCTCAACTGGTCTACAGCTCCCTCAGAGACAGGACCGGTCAACAAGCCCCTCTCCTTTGTGAATACTGATGCAAAGTATTAATTCAGGATCTCTCCCATTCCCTTGGGCTCTAAGCACAGTTCCCCTCCTCTGTGTATTTGCATTTTTCTAAAGTGGACAACAAAAGTATGTCTTGAGATGCTGAAGCTTCCTGCTGGTTAGCAGAGAAGTGCACCATATGGTAAGTATCAAATAGGTATCCAAAACAATTGTTTCCTTGCTTTGTGAAACATTAACTGATTTCAACATAGATTATAGCAGGAGCACCTACAATCTGGATGAGTATATGGGATCTAATGGGATTGGGGGTTATAGTTAGGTCTATGGCTTGGTAGGTATAGATGTGATCGGTGCAACTTGTGGGCCGAAGGGTCTGTTTGTGCTGTAGTGTTCTATGTTCAATTGGTAAATGAATAGGATACTGAAATGTTAACAAATTGATCTGGTGTGTTTTATTCTTTATTGTTGCATTTAGAATTTGGGTGTGAGGACTCCTTGGCTTAGTTGTATGAGCCCCATAATTGAATGTCTTTTGTTCAGTCTAATCCATTGATAGCTAAAATTAACTTGGTGGCAGGATTTGAATATAAATAAATATAAATTTGAATATCTATGCTTTCATGTCAAAATAACCAAAATTTTCAAAACTGCCTTCTGAATGAGTCGACACTGTTTATTGTCTTGAATGTTTGAAATTTCTCAAATTTTGCATATTGCTCATTTTCTCCTTTTCCTTCTGTCATTTGCTGTCATTTCCCACATGTCCAGTGGATCATGTGGTTGAGGAAGAGTTGAACGTTTTTGTGGATTTGGTTGGCTTCAGTCTAAAATGCTGGAAGTACTTCTGTCAAGCAATGTGACTTGCAAAGTAAAAACATGATTTTTTTGTTTTTTAAAATCAGTATTAAGGAACAGTTGCATTTTAGAAGGCGGTCTTTTGATTTGGTGTTTGTACTACCAGTTTGCAAGAGCAAATATTCAAATTTCCTTTGAAAGCTACGATTGAGTCTGGTTCTGCAACTTTATAAGACCCTTGTCAGACCCCACTTGGAGTATCGGGGTGGTGGCGCGAGCTCGTTGGGCCAGAGGGCCTGTTTCCGTGCTGTTTTGTTCTTCGTTCTGGTCACTTCACTATAGGAAGGATGTGGAAGCTATTGAGAGGGTGCAAAGGAGATTTACGAGGATGTTGCCTGGATTGGTGGGCATGTCTTATGAAGATAGGTTGAGAGAGCTAGGTCTCTTCTCCCTGGAGAGACGAAGGTTGAGAGGCGACCTGATAGAGGTTTATAAGATGTTAAGAGGAATAGATAGGGCGGATTCTCAGAGGCTATTTCCCAGGGCTGAAATGGTCGCTATGAGAGGACACAGGATTAAGGTGCCGGGGGGCAATTACAGAGATGTTAGAGGTACGTTTTTCACTAAGGGTGGTGAGTGAATGGAATCGGTTGCCATCAGTGGTGGTAGAGGCGAACTTGCTGGGGTCTTTTAAGAGACTTCTGGATGAGTATATGGGATGTAATGGGATTGGGAGTTACAGATAGGTCTATGGCCTGGTAGGTACAGATATGATTGGCACAACTTGTGGGCTGAAGGGCCTATTTGTGCTGTAGTGTCCTATGTTCTATATCCTATGTTCTACCTGGATTACATAGAACATAGAACATTACAGCACAGAACAGGCCCTTCGGCCTTTGATGTTGCGCTGACCAATATAAAAAGCAATGACCCTCCAAACTAAACCATTCCCTTCTCTTCCATATACTTATCAATTAACCTCTTAACCGCCACCAAACTTGGCGCATCTACAACAGCTGCAGGCAGGGCATTCCACTCCCTAATCACTCTTTGAGTAAAGAACCTACCTCTGATATCCGTCCTATAACTCATACCCCTTAATTTAAAGCTGTGTCCCCTCGTGCTAGCTTTCTCCATCCTAGGAAAAAGGCTATCACTGTACACCCTATCTAAACCTCTAATCATCTTATATGCTTCAATAAGATCCCCTCTTAGCCGCCTCCTTTCTAACGGAAACAACCTCAAATCCTTCAACCTCTCTTCATAGGACCTGCCCTCCATACCAGGCAACATCCTGGTAAACCTCCTCTGTACCCTCTCCAATGCCTCCACATCTTTCTTATAATGTGGGGACCAGAACTGCACACAATACTCCAAGTGGGGGCCGCACTAGAGTTTTGTACAGTTGCAACATGACGTTGCGGCTCCGAAATTCAATCCCCCTACAATAAAAGCTAAGACTCCGTATGCCTTCTTAACAACCTTATCGACTTGATTGCCAACTTTCAGGGATCTATGCACATATACACCAAGATCCCTCTGTTCATCAACACTGTTAAGAGTCCTACCATTAGCCCTATACTCTACACATTTGTTATTCCTGCCAAAGTGAATTACCTCACACTTTTCCGCATTAAACTCCATTTGCCACCTCTCGGCCCAGCTCTGCAACTTGTCCAAGTCCCTCTGCAAACTATAACACCCCTCTTCACTATCTACCACTCCACCGACTTTAGTCTCATCTGCAAATTTACTAATCCATCCTTCAATACCCTCATCCAAATCATTTATAAAAATTACAAACAGCAGGGGCCCCAAAACAAACCCCTGAGGTACACCACTTGTCACCGAACTCCACGATGAATATCTCCCATCAACCACCACCCTCTGTCTTCTATATGCTAGCCAATTCCTAACCCAATTAGCTAAATCACCCTCTATCCCATATATCTGCATTTTCTGCAGAAGTCTTCCATGGGCCACTTTATCAAACGCCTTACTAAAGTCCATATATACCACATCAACTGCCTTACCCCCATCCACCTCTTTGGTCACTTTTCAAAAAACTCAATAAGGTTAGTAAGGCACGACCTACCCTTCACAAAACCATGCTGACTATCCCCAATCAATTCATTTCTCTCTAAAAAACTATAAATCCTATCCCTAATAATTCTCTCCAATACTTTGCCCACAACAGAAGTAAGACTCACTGGCCTATAATTCCCTGGAAGGTCTCTTTTCCCCTTCTTGAACAATGGGACCACATTCGCTATCCTCCAGTCCTCCGGAACCACACCGGTAACCAATGACGACCTGAAGATCAGAGCCAGAGGCTCTGCAATCTCCTCTCTTGCCTCCCAGAGAATCCTAGGGTAAATCCCGTCCGGCCCAGGGGACTTATCTAACTTCAAACCTCAAGAATATCTAGCACATCCTCCTTATCTACTTCAATACTTTCCAGTTTGCAACCCTGTATCCCAGTGTTCTCCACAACTACATTTACATCTCCCTGCGTGAATACCGAAGAGAATTATTTATTCAGTGCCTCTCCAATCTCTTCAGGCTCCACGCACAACTTCCCACTGCTGTCTATGACTGGCACTAATCTTGCCCTAACCAATCTTCTATTCTTAACATATCTAAAGAAAGCTTTAGGATTCTCCTAATCCTATCAGCCAAAGTCTTCTCGTGTCCCCTCTTAGCTCTCCTCAATTCACTCTTTAGCTCCCTCCTGGCTAATCTATAGTTATCCATTGCACTAACTGAGCCTTCAAGCCTCATCCTGACATAAGCCTCCTTTTTCCTTTTAACCAGCGAATCAACTTTTTTAGTACACCAAGGTTCCCTTACTCGACCATTTCCTCCTTGCCTGACAGGGACATACTTATCAAGGACTCGCAGCAGCTGCTCCTTGAATAAGCTCCACATTTCAGATGTTCCTAGTCCCTGTAGTTTCCTAGTCCAACCTATGCACCCTAATTCTCTCCTTATGGCCTCATAATTACCCTTCCCCCAGCTATAACCACTGCCCCCAGCTTCATGCCTATCCCTATCCATCACTAAGGTGAACGTAACCGAATTGTGGTCACTATCACCAAAATGTTCACTAACTTCCAAGCCTAACACCTGGTCTGGCTCATTGCCCAGCAACAAATCCAATGTAGCCTCACCTCTAGTTGGCCTATCTACATACTGAGTCAAAAACCTTCCTGCACACTTTGTACAAAAACTGACCCCTCTAACGAGCTAGAGCTATAGCTATTCCAATCAATATTAGTAAAGTTAAAGTCACCCATAACAATTACCCTATTACTTTCACTCCTGACCAGAATTGACTTTGCAATCCTTTCCTCAAACTCTCTAGAACTTTTAGGAGGTCTATAAAAGACTCCCAACAGGGTGACCTCTCCTCTCCTGTTTCTAATAAAGATAGTGTAAATACAGGCAGTGTAATTCAGGTTCTAACCATATGCAACATTAAAA
The DNA here is from genome assembly GCA_024679065.1 of Sphyrna mokarran. Taxonomy (NCBI): domain Eukaryota; kingdom Metazoa; phylum Chordata; class Chondrichthyes; order Carcharhiniformes; family Carcharhinidae; genus Sphyrna; species Sphyrna mokarran. The sequence goes on along the minus strand of JAGIQG010000012.1, from coordinate 29,880,878 downwards.
ATGTTTTTGCTCATGTTGCGTTTCTTTTGGCATTCACATTTATTCAGTATCCTCTGGTTCTTGACCCTATCCCAAAAAGATCACTTTCTCCTATCTAATTCATCCAGTACTCTTTTAAGCACATCTTTGATCACCTCTTAGAGAGCTGCCCTACCTTCTCTAATCTATCGACGTAATTGAATCCTTTATCTCCTCTCACAGCCTTCATATCCTTTGTAAAAGTGCAATGCCCAGAATTGCACACATTAGTCTGGTTGAGGCCTAAATAAATGCCCTCAACCCTCGGCCCATGCACCCTCTATAAAATTATATCCTTTTTTATATTGCCTCTCCTTACACTTCTACCAAAGTGTATCACTTCACACTTCTTTACCTAAGTACCAGTCACAACTTTGCCCATTCCACCAGTCTTTGTCACTAATCTCACAATCCACAATTCTTACAATTTTTGTGCCCTGCACTCCAGAGGCTAGATCATTAATAGATAAAAGAAAACAACAGCTTTAATAGTGACCTCTTGCACTGTCTGGGAGATTGTGGAGACCATTTATTCTAATCTTTAAAAAGTATTTTAATGAGCATTTGAATTATCACAACATTTAATGGTATTGGAAAAATGGGATGAGCGCAACTTTAGTGGCAATTATTGTTGCTCAATGGGCCTTTTCTGCGCTGTCCAACTCTGAGCACCACTATATACTATCCTCTTCTGAAAACATCAAAACTCTTACTTCCTGTCACTCTGGAAACTTTGTGTATGCTGCCACTCTTGCTCTTATTTTGTGGAGTTTGTTTGCTGACAAGATTATTACATGGTGCTTTATGAGATGTTTTCTTTAAGTCCATGTATATCAGCTGCATTACCTGTTATCTCATCAAAGACCTTGCATCTCATCAAAAAAACTCGAATCAAGATAGTCATTTGTCCTGACTTTGTTTAATTAATATAGGTTTGTTCAAGTGACTGTTTATTTTAGAACATAGAACATTACAGCGCAGTACAGGCCCTTTGGCCCTCGATGTTGCGTCAACCAATGGAACCAATTTTATGACCCTTTATCCTAAACTATTCCAATGGTATCCATATGCCTGTCCACTGCCCATTTGAACGCCCTTAAACTTGACGAGTCCACAACTCTGCAGGTAGGGCATTCCATGCCCTTACTACCCTCTAAGTCAAGAACCCACCTCCAGCATCTGTCCTATAACTACCACCCCTTAATGTCCCCTCGTGCTATCCATCTCCATCCAAGGATAAAGGCTCTTTATAGGCTATCCACCCTATCTAACCCTCTGATCATCTTATATGTCTCAATTAAGTCACCTCTTAGCCGTCTTCTCACCTCTTAGCCGCCTTCTCTCTAATGAAAATAACTTCAAGTCCCTTAGCCTTTCCTCATAAGACCTACACATCATACCAGCCAACGTCCTGGTAAACCTCCTTTGCACCCTTTCAAATGCCTCCACATCTTTCTTATAATGTGGCGACCAAAACTGTACACAATACTCCAAGTGCGGTCGCATCAGAGTTTTGTACAGTTGCAACATAACATCTCGGCTCCGAAATTCAATCCCTCTGCCAATAAATGCTAACACACTATATGCCTTCTTAACAACCTTATCAACTTTGTATACAACTTTGATTAGGTCTCACTTGGAATACTGCGCCCAGTTCTGGTCTCCGTACTATCGGAAGGATGTGGAGTCCTTGGAGAGAGTGCAGAGGAGGTTTACCAGGATGCTGCCTGGTATGGAAGGACTGTCCTATGAGGAACGATTAGATAGACTGGGGTTGTTTTGCCTTGAAAGACGTCGGCTTAGAGGGGATCTCATAGAGGTGTATAAGATTATAAGGGGTATAGATAGAGTAAATGGAGATAAACTTTTTCCACCTTTAGAAATGGATAGGATGAGAGGTCATGGCCATAGGGTGAAGGGGGCTATGTATAGGACGAATATTAGAGGGCAGTTTTTCACACAAAGGGTAGTGGGGGTGTGGAATGCACTGCTGAGTAAGGTGGTGGGAGCAGGCACGCTGGGGCTGTTTAAGGGTCTCTTGGACAGCCACATGAACGGTATGCAGATAGAGGGATATATTAGGACTGTTTAACTACGGCTTTTTTCCACAGGTAATTCGGTCCATAATTTGAGCACGCATTCGGCAGGTGGTGGGGGTACAGCTCTTGGATGTTGATTCATGGGTTGCCTGGTACCTCATGTCGTATATGAGTGCTTTATGTGGACCACCTGAAGGGCACCATGACAGCTCAGAGACTATCGATGTGGCTGTGCAGACACTTGGAATTGGGCCGGTGTCTGCGGGAGTTTGCGCGTTCTCCCCGTGGTTGCGTGGTTTTTCTCCGGGCACTCCGGTTTCCTCCCACAACCCAAAAATTCGCTCTTAGGCTGATTGGGTAACAAATTGTCCCTATGGTGAAAATTTTCCATATTAGGAATAATATATATATATTATTATATAGGAATATTAAAATAGGATAATGTATTTGGTATGACGGTGGCGCGGGCTCGTTGGGCCGAAGGGCCTGTTTCCCGTGCTGTGTAGCTTAATAAACAAAAAAAACTTGGGTACCAATTTTCAGAGATCTATGCACCTGTACACCGAGATCTCTCTGCTCATCTACACTACTAAGAGTCCTACCATTAGCCCTATATTCTGCATACATATTACTCTTACCAAAGTGAATCACCTCACACTTATCCACATTAAACTCCATTGGCCACTTCTCGGCCCAGTTCTGCAACTTAACTACGTCCCTCTGCAAACTGTATCCTCACTGTCTACACCTCCTCCGACTTTGGTATCGTCAGCAAATTTACTAACCCATCCCTCTACACTCTCATCCAGGTCATTTATAAAAACAACAAACAACAGTGGCCCCAAAACAGATCCCTAAGGTACAGCACTAGTAATTAAACTCCAGGTTGAATGTATCCCATCAACGACCACCCTCTGTCTTCTATCAGCTAGCCAATTCCTAATCCAAATTGCAAATTTCCTTCAATCCCATGCATCTGCATTTTCTGCAGTAGTCTTCCATGGGGAACCTTATCAAACACTTTGCTAAAATCCATGTACACCACATCAACGCCTTACCGTTATCCTCCTCTTTAGTCACCTTTTCAAAAAAACTCAATAAGGTTTGTGAGGCATGACCTTCCCTTCACAAATCCATGCTGACTATCCCTGATCAATTCATTTCTTTCTAATTGACTATAAACCCTATCCCTTATAATTCTTTCCAAAACTTTCCCCACTACAGATGTAAGGCTCACTGGTCTATAATTTGCAGGATGGTCTCTGCTCCCCTTCTTAACCAAGGGGACAACATTTGCCATCCTCCAGTCTTCCGGCACTACACCTGTAGCCAACGACGACATGAAGATCAAAGCCAAAGGCTCTGCAATCTCCTCTCTAGCCTCCCAGGATAACCTGGGATAAATCCCATCCGGCCCAGGGGACTTACCTATTTTCACACTCTCAAGAATAGCTAACACCTCCTCCTTATGTACCTCTATCCTGTCTAGTCTACAACCCTGTATCCCAGTATTCTCTCCAACTCTGTTGACATTTTCCCACGTGAAGACCGATGAAAAATATTCATTCAGTGCCTCACCAATCTCTACAGGCTCCATGCACAACTTCCCACTACTGTCTTTGACTGGCCGTAATCTTGACCTAACCAATCTTTTATTCTTAACATATCTATAAAAAGCTTTAGGGTTCTTCTTTATCCTATCCGCCAAAGTCTTCTCATGTCCTCTTCTAGCTCTTCTTATCTCCCTCTTTAGCTCCCTTCTGGCTAATTTATAATTGTCGAGTGCCCTAACCAAGCCTTCGCATTTCATCTTTAAATAAGCCTCCTTTTTCCTCTTTACTAGTGAACTAACTTCCTTAGTACACCACGGTTCCCTGGCTCTACCACTTCCTTCCTGCCTGACAGGTACATATTTATCAAGGACTCGCAGTAGCTGTTCCTTGAATAAGTTCCACATTTCAGGTGTTCCCAGCCCCTGCAGTTTCCTACTCCACTCTGTGTATCCTAACTCTTGCCTAATAGCCTCATAATTACCTTTCCCCAGCTGTAACTTCTTCCCTTTGGTATATGTCTATCCCTTTCCATCACTAAAGTAAACTTAACCAAATTGTGGTCACTATCACCAAAGTGCTCACCTACCTCCCAGTCTAACACCTGGTCTGGTTCATTACCCAGAACCAAATCCAATGTAGCCTCTCCTCTTGGTTTATATACATACTGAGTCATAAAACTCTCCTGCACACATTCTACAAAAACTGACCCCTATAACGTGCTTGAGCTATAACTTTTCCAATCAATATTTGCAAAGTTAAAGTCCCCCATAACAACTACCCTCTTACTTTCACTTCTGTCCAGAATCATCCTTGCAATCTTTTCCTCCACATCCCCAGGACTGTTTGGAGGCCTATAAAAAAAACTCTCAAGAGGGTGACCTCTGCTCTCCTGTTTCTAATCTCAGCCCAAACTACCTCAATAGACAGGTCCACATCAAATGTCCTTTCTGCCACCATAATACAGTCTTTGACTAACAATGCCACATCTCCCCCTCTTCTACCACCTACTCTGCTCCGACTGAAACATCTGAACCCCGGAACTTGCAACATCCATTCTTATCCCTGCTCTATCTACGTCTCTGAAATGGCCACAACATTGAAGTCCCAGGTTTTATTTTATTCCAGGTTATCATTTTTAAATGCTTTCTCAACACAGAGGATAAACCGAACTATTGTTGGGTTTATCGTTGAATCCTTCCTTCTTGAACAGTGGTGAAGCATTTGCAGTTCTCAATACCACTCTTGTATCAAAGAAAAATTAGATGATTCTGGGCAGCTCTGCAATTTCCACTCATACTTCCCTCAGTATCCTGGGATGGATCCATTTGACCCTCGTGGCTTATCAACTTTTAAGTACAGGCATTCTTTCTAATGTTTTACTGTTTTGCTATTCAATACCTTAACTACTTGCTCTTTCATGAACAGCTTGGCAATATCTTTCCTGATATAGACAGGTGCTAAGTATTGATTTAGTACCTCAGCTATGGTTTTTACCTCCATGCCTAAATCTAGTTTTTGGTTCTTATTCGTCCCCACTCTTTATCATTTTTTTTTGCTAATTATATTGTGTGGGATATTGACAGCAATGATCAGTCCCAGTATACGTTGTTAGCCAGTTGACCACAGATCAAGAGAGTTTGTAAAATCATCTGGACCCTTGGCATATACAATGCTGTCTTAAATTTATTATCCGTTACAGGAAGACAATGGAGTGAAATTGATTGATCCTTTAGGAGAAATGCTTGCATCTGAATGGGAAGCTTACGCCACACAGCTAGCAAATGCCGAAGAACAGGATCTGAAATCTGCCTTTACCAATATTCTTGAGAAGGAGTCCGTGAATTTGCAGGAAATTGCTCAGATTGTTCTTGGCAGAGATACACGGTATGTGTTGTGGTTTTAAAATATAAATGTAACAGGGATCAAAAGAGCATTATTTATTTCTCAATTTGTGGGGTTGAGAAGAAGGGTCTGTTTAGTTAACTGGTATTCGATTGTTTTCAGTTTTGTTTATGTCTGTATAAAATATGCCAGTGATTTTACATGCAGAATTATTGAAATTGGTAATTAGTTATCAGTTTCTTGCTTCTTCTGCGATATCTGCTCATCTTATTATATGCCTAAAACTAGTATTGAATACTTAATTTGTGGCACTGTGCTGTTTCACACTGAAATAGGAAATTCATCAAATTCTGGTTGTTCTAAGCCAGGTACTCACACAAGTACAACAGTCTTTTAAAATGCAGGCTGAATAAATGGCCAGATGAATCATTACATCTATAATATCATAATTAAGTGAAAATACGTAGCAGCCATGATGACTGGTCTTAATTTGATTGCACCTTAATACCAATTAAAGAATATACCATACCTGCCCATTATTTACCTTGCTTGGTTTAAAAAGCTAACTTCTAACTAATGATACCTTCCTTTGTACTGGGTAGATTGAAAACTCCCCTGGCTGTCAATTTTTGTTCACGGCCCACACTTCAAAAGTCATTGAACTTTGACGAAGCAGAAGACTGTTGATATCCAAACGCAGTACGTTGCAATTTTCTGCAATGTGGATGCACGAGTAGTTGAGAGAACAATATTGTTACTTACCCCATTCTTTCCCAGAAGGTTGCTTTCCACCTCCTGTTGTTTTCAATGTACTTCCTTCTTTATGCTCTCAAATTTCCACCTTCTCATGCATTCCTGAACTGGATTGTTGACTCCCCTTTGCTGACACCAGAGTCTCGTTTTCAGAAAAATAGATGAATAGGTGGATACAGTTTGAGATCATAAATGGATTTTCAAACACTGTTTATCTGCCAAAACATAAAAATGCAAATCTCATGATTTGGTCTCGTACATTAACCTAGAAGCTTCAACGAATCTGGTGCATGAGGTTCAATTAATGCTAAATTTCATTGAACATGATGCATAATATATATGATTAATAATCTTATTTACATCATAAGTGTGCCTGTCAGAAAGAATTGCCTGCAGAGATTGAATCCATTGATCACCTTCAGATAAGCATGATGGACTGTGTCCTCTGGGTTTGTGTCCATCATTAGCTGTGAGTCTTTCTGGTTCATTTTAGTTTGTGGTTGAGTGTTGGGTCATTTTGAGAGCTGTTGAATGGGAAGGCCTCCTGAGTTTTGCTCTAATCCAAAGCGGGCTCCTGTGTGATTAGCTGTCAAGGAATTTTCTTCTGTGTCTTTCTTCTTGCACAACCTTTGACTAATCAATCTAGAGCACAATACTCATTTGAAACACACTCTATTTCCTTACCTTCCATCGTTCTTACCATGTACTGCCTTCATTTTCCCAGTTTCTCATTGTCCCTCCTTTCACACGTTCCCTCTTTCAGCGTGCTGCTGTTCCATCACAGCTACACATTTTCCCACTCTGCGCAGTTCCTTGCACTTTTGCATTGATTGCTTTTGATTGGGTTTGATGTTCAGTCTAGCTTGAACTGGGTTTTGAGTGGCAAGTTGAATATATTTCAGCATACAGTACATTACCAATTGCTGTGTTTCTTGGAGGAAACTTGGTTTCTAACTATCCACTGGCTTTTTTCATTTAGTAAGAATCCTTGTAGCTTTCCAATTAACACAGGAATGTCTATGCACCATTCCAGTTTCATATGGGGGAGGGGGGGGCGGGGAGAGTGGTCAAAGAACAAACAACAGTACAACACAGAAACAAACCCTTTGGCCCTCTAAGCCTGTGTTGATCATGATGTCTACCTAAACTAAAGCCATATACACTTACGGAGTCCATATCCATGTATTCGTCAAGTTGTCCTTAAATGCTGCTATTGCTCCTACTTCTACCATCTCCCCAGGCAGTGTGTTCCAGACATTCACCACCCTTTGCGTAAAAAATCGAAGGAATTTAAATCACTTTGAATGTCTGGTGTCCTTTTAATTACTAAGTTAGGTGCTGTTTAATATTTATGGAAAGTAAACTCCATTTTTGGTCCCTTGACCTCAGTGCCTCAAAAATCCAACATTCAAAATAACTATTTTTTTCAAAACCTCTTGAAAGGGGGGTCAGAAAACCTAAGGCACAACATGTTCTTTTTAATCACTTGAAATTTACTTGTGTGAGTTCTTCCTTGAGTTAGCATATGTGGCTGAAATTAAATTAACATGAGGGAAATTCTATTTAGTGGTGCACTAATATGTCGTACCACAGAATTACGTGTGAACCATTACCTAGTAAAAAATTTATTCATCTCCATTTTGATAAGGAAACCCAGAGGTAATATCAGAGAGGAATACTGAGTATATAGAATACTGGATAGTACTACAGTAAGAAATGGAAGTTATTAGGTGAACTCAGAGGAAGAGAGAAAGTAATAAAACCTCAGTCAAAGTTACAATGCATACCTGTGAATGTAGTGGGGTAAATAAGGTTGGTGACTTCCTAACAATTCTGTAATTGACGTTTATGATGTGGAATTGCTGGATTAGACTGGAGTAAACACGGTAAAAAGTTTCACAACACCAGGTTAAAGTCCAACAGGTTTATTTGGCAGCACTAGCTTTCAGAGTCTTTATATACCCTGTTTGACAATACAAGTTCTCATCACCTGATGAAGGAGCCTGAGACTCTGAAAACTAGTGCTGCCAAATAAACCTGTTGGACTTTAACCTGGTGTTGTGAGATTTCTTACATTGCCATTTATGTCGTGGCTATAGCAGAGATGTGGTTCAAAGGCAGGACTGGGTATTAAATATTCTTAGATACAAGGTGTTCAAAAAAGATGTCAGTTATTAAGCAGAATATTACAATGCTAGGGAGAGTAGATGTGCCAGAAGGATTAAGGACAGAATGTATCTGGCTAGAACTAAGGAACAGGAAAGTACATTGTTCACTGTAATCAATAAACCACCAATTAATGGGAAAGGCATAGATCAATAAATTTGCAAGGGAATTACACAGCTGCTAGAATCATCAAATAGTTATAATGGGGGACTTTAATTATCCAAGATTAGACTGGGACTATGGTGGTGTAAACGGTGAGAAAGGCAAATATGCCTAGTGTATTCAGGAAAATTTTATATAGCAGTATTTTTTCCATTTCAATGAGAAAGGAAGCGCACTAGACCTGATTCTTGGGAATCTGGCAGGCCAAGTAAATTAAGTATCAGGGAACATTTGGGGAATGGTGACCATTGTATCTTAAGGTTTTGGTTGGGAAAGGACAACAAACCAGAGTAAAAATAATTAACTGGGAGAAAGCAAATCTTCAATGGATCTGGATCATGTAAGTCAGAATCAAAAGTTGGCAGGAAAATCAAGGGGAAATGAAAGGCAAACACGCAGAATTCGTGTGTGTGATGGAGGTTGAGAATGAAGAAGAAAAGATGTATTATGGTAGATGTTGGGTGGGTAATACAATTGAGAACCAGGCTGAATATGGAAGGTTGCGAAATGAAAAAGGAAATAAGAAAAGCAAAGAGAGAACATGTAAAGAAACTGGCAGTGAACATAAAAGGTAATCCCAAAATCTTCTGTCAGCATTTAATAGTAAAAAGATGGTAAAAGGAGGAGTGGGGCTAATTCGGGGATTTACATATGGAAGGCATAGCAGAGGCATGAAATAAATATTTTGCACCTGTCTTTGCCAAGGAAGAAGATGCTGCACAGCTTATAATGAAAGATCAGACACTTGAAGGATTTAAAATTGAGGAGGATAATTGGATAGTTTGTCTGCACTTAAAAGTTGAAAAGGCTCCAGGACCAAATGAGATGCGTCCAAGAGAAGTGAGAGTGGAGATTGCAGAGATATGAGCCATTATTTTCATAGCTTTAAACTCTAGAATGGAGAATTGTAATGGTGCATTCTTGTGCAAAAGAGGGTGTAAAGGTAAGCCTTCAGGCCAGTAAGTTTAACTTTGGTGGATGGGAAACTTCTAAAAACAATCATTTGGGATGAAATTAATCATTTGTTACATGGACAAATTTGGGTGAATTAAGGAAAGCTAATATAATCAAACATGACTTTTCCATATGTAACTTGTCAGAAATTTTTGAGGTGGTAACCAAGAGGGCTAATGATTGTAATGATGATAATTTTGGGTACAGACATTTGATACAGTGCTGCATAACAAAATAGTGAGCAAAATTATAGGTTATTGAATAAGAGGGACAGTAGCAATATGGATACACTATCGGCTGAGTGACAAGCAACAGAGTAGTGGTTAATGGGTGTTTTTGAACTGGAGGGAAGTTTGTTGTGGCATTCCTCAGGGGTCAGTGTTGAAACTTTTGCTGTTTTATATATATTTGGTATACAGGGCACAAGTTTGAAAGTTGCAGTTGATACAAAATTTGGAAGCATTGTGAATTCAGGAGGATGATAATGTTAAATTTCATAATGATGTGGGCAAATTAGTGGAATGGGTGGACAGGTGGCAGATGAAGTGCAATGACGTGATTCATTTTAATGGGAAGAACACTGAATGATAACATCGAATAAAGGATACAACTCTGAAGGGGTGTAGATGTAAAGCAGCCTGCATAATTATTAATAGATCGTATAGTCCAAGAGCATGGAAGTTATGTTAAATGTGTATTTTTAAAAAACAGATTCTGCCTAAGCTAGAAAAGTTGAACATTATAGTGCAGTACAGGCCTTTTGGCCCTCGATGTTGCGCCGACCAGTGGAACGAATCTAATGACCTTTTAACCTAAATTATTCCAGTGTTATCCATATGCCTATCCATTATTGGGACTCCTTATTACTTAGAGAAGACTGATGAGACTTGATAGAGATGTTCAAAATTATAAGAGAGCTGGAAAGAATAGAGGAGGACAAATTGTTTCCATTCATGAAAGCATCAAAAATGAGAGGCACAGATTTAGGGGAATTTGCAAAATAATGGCGAAATGAGAAACCTTTCAAGTACCAAGTGGTTAAGATTTAAAATGTTAAGTTTGGTGGAGATAGGTTTAATTGAGACATTCAAGAGAGAATTGGATTATTGTATGAAAAGGAAGAAGATGAAGGGAAGGGAATGGCAGGAAGTGAAACATTCATTTGGAGAACTAGCACAGACACAGTGGATTGATTTGCTGTGATTCTGTCTTAAATATTAGTGTACCCAGCATTCAGTCTTTTAAGGGAGTGTTCTGGAAAAATGCTTTCTGATTTCACTCCTGAATGGCAGGTTCAAATTTTCAGATACCTTCTTCCTCTAGATTCTGGATTTAGAGGAAATAGGATAGATGGAGTAATAAAACTGTCCAATCCTATATTCATTTTAAATATCTTCTGTTTGATTGCTCCTTTACTCTTTTTTTGAACTCTTAATGCAAAATTAATAATGTTCATTATAAAATTTTACATGATATAACCATAAATTTGACTCAGTGTTATTGCTCCCACGGCTTTTATGCAACCTTTCGCCATTATTTAGCCTTGTAAAACCTGATATCATTCAAATAAATCTTACTGCACCCCTTCCCAGTCCAATCTTTCCTGAGACTTGGAGCTCAAACTGATAAGATCAGATCAAAGTTCTGTACAGCTGAAAACTTTCTGCTTTTATAGTTTGTAAATCTCAGGATCCCACATGCTTCTTCTTGATTGCTTTCTCAAATTATCATGCTGTTTTCAGTGGTTTATGCACATATACTGGCCTCTCTATTCTTAGACCCTTTTTAGAAATGTGGTTTTTAGTTCATATTGACTGTCCTTGTTTTTCATACCAACATGTATCACTTTGCACTTCTTTGTCCTAGATTCCATCTGCTTATTTCACCAGTCTGTCTATGCCCTCTTGAAGTATGACAGGCATCCTTCTCTCTGTTCACTTTATTTCCAAGTTTTGTGCTATTTGCAGGTAAGAATTAGAACATAGAACATTACAGCACAGAACAGGCCCTTCGGCCTTCGATGTTGCGCCGACCAATATAAAAAGCAATGCCCCTCCAAACTAAACCATTCCCTTCTCTTCCATATACTTACCAACTAACCTCTTAAACGCCACCAAACTTGGCGCATCTACAACTGCTGCAGGCAGGCCATTCCACTCCCGAACCACCCTTTGGGTAAAGAACCTACCTCTGATATCCGTCCTATAACTATCACCCCTTAATTTAAAGCTGTGTCCCCTCGTGCTAGCTTTTCCCATCCTAGGAAAAAGGCTATCACTGTCCACCCTATCTAAACCTCTAATCATCTTATATGTTTCGATTAGGTCCCCTCTTAGCAGCCTCCTTTCTAACGAAAACAACCTCAAATCCCTCAGCCTCTCTTCATAAGACCTGCCCTCCATACCAGGCAACATCCTGGTAACCCTCCTCTGTACCCTCTCCAATGCCTCCACATCTTTCTTATAATGCGGGGACCAGAACTGCACACAATACTCCAAGTGCGGCCGCACTAGAGTTTTGTACAGTTGCAACATGACGTTGCGGCTCCGAAATTCAATCCCTCTACCAATAAAAGCCAAGACTCCATATGCCTTCTTAACAACCTTCTCGACCTGACTGCCTACTTTCAGGGATCTATGCACATACACACCAAGATCCCTCTGTTCATCTAGAATACTAAGAATCCTACCATTTTCCCTATACACTACACATTTATTATTTCTGCCATAGTGCATTACCTCACACTTTTCCACATTAAACTCCATTTGCCACCTCTCGGCCCAGCTCTGCAACTTGTCCAAGTCCCTCTGCAAACTATAACACCCCTCTTCACTATCTACCACTCCACCGACTTTAGTGTCATCTGCAAATTTACTAATCCATCCTTCAATACCCTCATCCAGATCATTTATAAAAATTAAAAACAGCAGGGGCCCCAAAACAGACCCCTGAGGTACACCACTTGTCACCGAACTCCACGATGAATATCTCCCATCAACCATCACCCTCTGTCTTCTATCTGATAGCCAATTCCTAATCCAATTAGCTAAATCACCCTCTATCCCATACATCTGCATTTTCTGCAGAAGTCTTCCATGGGCCACCTTATCAAACGCCTTACTAAAGTCCATATATTCCACATCAACCGCCTTACCCCCATCCACCTCTTTAGTCACTTTTTCAAAAAACTCAATGAGGTTAGTAAGGCACGACCTACCCTTCACAAAACCATGCTGACTATCCCCAATCAATTCATTACTCTCTAAATAAGTATAAATCCTATCCCTAATTATTCTCTCCAATACTTTGCCACCACAGAAGTAAGACTCACTGGCCTATAATTCCCTGGAAGGTCTCTCTTCCCCTTCTTGAACAACGGGACCACATTCGCTATCCTCCAGTCCTCCGGAACCACACCCGTAACCAACGACGACCTGAAGATCAGAGCCAGAGTCTCTGCAATCTCCTCTCTTGCCTCCCAGAGAATCCTAGGGTAAATCCCGTCCGGCCCAGGGGACTTATCCAACTTCAAACCCTCGAGAATATCTAGCACATCCTCCCTATCTACTTCGATACCTTCCAGTTTGCTACCCTGTACCTATTGGTTCTAATATCAACCCTACCCCTGGGGATCACCCTTTTTTAGTCCAAATAACATCCATTAATCACTGCTCTCTTTTTACTGAGTTTCAGTCAATTTTAATTCATGATGCAAGTGCCACTTCTCTTTCATGGACTTCAGCTCGGAAGCCTACCATATGACACTATCAAATACATTTTGAAAGTCCATATTAACTATGTGCCTTTCACTAACCCTCCCTCATCAAGCCCAAAAAAACCATTCAAGTTAAATATGATTTACTTTTATCCAATCTGTTCTGGCTTTTCTTGATTAATCCACACTTGCCCAATTTTATCCCAGATTATTTTTTCTAAAACTTTCTGGCTATTAAGATTATATTGACTGGCCTGTAATTGCTGGGTTTATTCTTGTAAATCTTTGAAAATGGATGCAACATTAACAATTCCCCAGTCCTTTGGAACCACCCTGCTTCTATAAGGATGAGAAATTTAGCCAATGCCTCCACAATTGCCACCTTACTTTCCTCAACAATGTAGGATGCATTCTATCTCGTTCTATTGACTTACCAACTTAAAGTACAACCAACCTTTCTCATACTTCATCTTTATAACTTTTTAGCCCATCAATTATCTCAGCTATCTCTTGTTTCACAATTATTTTGGTAGCTTCTTCCTCCTTAAATAAAAAAAAAGAGCTCATTTAGATCTGAGCCATGTCATCTGCTTCCATGCATTTTTAGTCTCAAATTGGTCCCCAGTCCTCTGCGTACAGTTATTGAGACTCGCTTTCAATTCCTGATTTTATGAATTGACTTTAAATTCCATCATGACCAAACATTGGCCTGTATCTCTGGATTACCAAAGCAAAAGCAAAATACTGCAAGGTGCTGGAAATCTGAAATGCTTCTGTGTACAATTTATATATGATGTGGAGATGCAGGGGTTGGATTGGGGTAAACACAGTAAGAAGTCTCTCAACTCCAGGTTAAAGTCCAACAGGTTTATTTGGTAGCGAACGCCAATAGCTTTTGGGGCTCTGCCCCTTCGTCAGGTGAATGGGGAGTTCTGATCACAGACAGTTCTGATCAAAGACACACATTCAGTTTACAGAATACTGATTAGAATGTGAGTCTTAAAGGTGCAGACAATGTGAGTATCGACAGCATTCAGCATACGTTAAAGAAGTACGTATTGTCTCCAGAAATGATAGTAAGTGAGATGTTGCAAACCCAGGCCAGTCATGGGGATGGCAAATAGTCTGCATGAACCCAAGATGCCACTTTCAGGCATCTTGCCCAGATTTTGCCCAGATCCCTTCGCATAGAACACTACAGTATAGAAAGAGGCCTTCTGCCTATCGTATCTGCACTGACCACAATCCCAGCCAGGCCCTATCCCCATATCCCTTCATATTATACCCACTAATCCTTCTAACCTACACATAGAACATAGAAGCCCTTTGGCCTTCGATGTTGCGCTGACCAATTAGGAAAAAGCCATGATCCTCCAAACTAAACCATTCCCTTTTCGTCTATAAACTTATCTACTAACCTCTTAAACGCCACCAAACTTGGCGCATCTACAACTGACGCAGGCAGGGCATTCCATACCCTAACCACCCTCTGGGTAAAGAACCTACCTCTGATTATCCATCCTATAACTACCACCCCTTAATTTAAAGCTATGTCCCCTCGTGCTAGCTTTCTCCATCCTAGGAAAAAGGCTATCACTGTCCACCCTATCTAAAGATTAAGTCCTCAACCGGGGGAACAACTGCTCCCTACTTACCCTGTCCATGTCCTTTGTAATCGTGTCCCCCTTCAGCTTTCTCTGCTCTATAGAAAACAATTCAAATCTATTTAGTCTCTCCTCCTTATAGTACAAGTAGCCATGCCAGGCAACATTTTTTATCCTCTCTAGTGCCTTGGTTAAAATAAAATCAAAGTACTAGAAAAACTCAGCTGGTCTGGAGAAACAGACAGCATTTCAAGTCCAATATGACTGTCTTTTGGTTACACTGTGCTACCAATCTGTCATTCATTCAGTACTGTAAGATGCAGTTCTAATACTTGCCTGATTTAAGGAAAATTTGCTGGACTAGTAATCTAAGATCCAAGACAATGATCTGGGGACCCAGATTCAAATCCTGCCACAGCAGATGGTGAAATGTGAATTCAGTAAAAAAAAAATCTAGAATTAAAAATCTAATTAATGATGACCATGAAAACATTGTCAGTTAGTAATGTTCTTTAGGAAATAAGTTTTTTAAAAATCATGTTCTACTGACATGAACAAATATTGTGCACGCGTGCACATTTTTTAAGTTTTCAGAGTGTGAATGGAAGCATGCATGTTTTCAGCATTGAGACAACATAAAGCAAGTTAATAGATCTCAAATTGCTGTGGATGTGTGCTTCACTTGGTGTCTCAGGGATACAGACAAAATCAGTTTGGAAACTATGACTCTGGAGTTGGATAAAATATTTATGTAATGCCATGAAGCAGAAAGGGGAAAAGTTTCCTCCTATCTACTTTATCATAATTTTATACACCTCAATTAGGTCAGCCCTCAGCTTTCTCTGCTCTAAGGAGATCAATCCCAACATAACCCGCCTCTCTCCATAGCTGAAACATTTCAGCCCAGGGAATATCTTGGTGAATCTCCTCTGTGCCCTTTCTAGTGCAATCACTTCTTTCCTGCAGTGCGAGTACCCGAACTGCACGCTGGTCTAATTCCATCATAACCTCCCTGTTCTGATATTCTGTGCCTCCTTTAATAAAGGCAAGTATCTCATATACCTTTTTAACTACCTTATCTATCTGTCCTGCAGCCTTCCGGGATTTTTGGACCTGTACCACCTTGTCCTCAGTACTTCCTGTTGTCCGACATTCATTATGTATTCTTTTGCCTTGTTAGTCCTTTCAAAATGCATCACTTCATACTTACCAGGATTAAATTCCGTTTCCCACTGTTCAACATATCTAACCAGCTTTTAGCGCCCTGTAATCTAAGACTTTCTTCCTTGCTATTTACCATACTACCAACTTTCGTGTCATCTGCAAACTTACTGATCATTCCCTCCCTTGTTCCCATCTAGATCATCATATACATTACAAACAGCAAGGGACTCAGCAATGGACATAGGCTTCCAGTCACAAAAACAGCCTTCAACCATCTCCATCTCAGTAAGCCAATGTTGGATCCAATTTGTTAAATTCCATGGGCTCTTACCTTCTTGATCAGTCTGCCTGGGATGCATCTCACCTGGGCCTGGAGATTTATCCATTTTTAAACCTGCTAAAACCTCTGCCTCAATGCTAATTTGTTCATTGTTTCCCCTCTCTGCTTTTTATACCTACATCATCCATAGAACATAGAACATTACAGCACAGAACAGGCCCTTCGGCCTTCGATGTTGTGCCGACCAAAATAAAAAGCAATGCCCCCTCCAAACTAAACCATTCCCTTCTCTTCCATATACTTATCAATTAACCTCTTAAACGCCACCAAACTTGGCGCATCAACAATAGCTGCAGGCAGGGCATTCCACTCCCTAATCACTCTTTGAGTAAAGAACCTACCTCTGATATCCGTCCTATAACTCATACCCCTTAATTTAAAGCTGTGTCCCCTCGTGCTAGCTTTCTCCATCCTAGGAAAAGAATCCTTCTCCATAGTAAACACAAATGGATCTAAAAGGACAAAGGCATCAGATGCATTAGCACAGCACCACCTAGAAATCACTCCCTACACCCACATGTCACTCACCATCCAACATTGCCATGCTTTCACTGTCGAAACTGGGTCAAAATCCTGGAATTCCCTCCTTAAAAGTACTGTGCGTGTGTCTACACCACAGGAACTGCAGTGCTTCAAAACTATGCTTCATGGCATACCAGTATTAATACTTATTGACAAAATCAGTTACTGGGCAGCAACATCGCTGGCTGGGCCACCCCATTGCCCATTTTAGAAGGCATTTGAGAGTCAACCACGGTGCTGTGGATCTGGAGTTACATGTAGGCCAGACCAGTTAAGATAGCAGATTTCCTTCCCTAAAGGACATTAGTGAAGCAGTTGGTTTCTTAATGAAAATTGTAGTGAAAATATCACTGTGCCACCACCTCCCCCCAGTCATTGGACTAACGATAATACAAGATACCCAGGTGATGCTCCAAGGATCAAGTTTCGAAACCCAGCATAGCAGATGTTGAAATTTGAATTCAGTAAAAATATGGAATTAAAGTCTAATAATCAAATCACTGTTGATTGTCATAAAAATCTATCTGGTTCACTAATGTCCTTCAGAGAAAGAAATCTCTTTATTTGGTCTGGCTTGCATGTGACTCCAGAGCCACAGCAATGTGGTTGACCCTTAAAGTGCCTGTGGAAATGATGTAGCAAGCCACTCAGTTCAAGGGTAAATGCTGATCCAGCGAGCAACACCTACATTACATGACTGAATTTAAAACAAATTGGAGGATGGACAACAAATGGTGGCTTAGGTGCACTTAGTTCCCGTAAATGAATTTTTTAAAAAAACTGAGCCTATGAGGATGTGTATGCTCCTCACTGCTGCAAATGTAGGAGTGTGCTGTCCCCACGATCGACTGAGTTTAAAAGCACAAGCAAATCCTTCCAATGGTCGAGCCTCAGTGCAGGTACCCCCAATGCTTACCAATGCATGTGCAACCCCTCTCCACTGCACTGAGTTTGTGGTGTAAAGGCATCTGTTGATCTCTGCAAATATGATTTGATGTTGTGAGATTGTAACGCTCCAGCAGGTATCATAGCAGCAAGGATGCCCTTTATTGGATTTGTGCTGAATTCATCTCTGCAATGCATTATTTTGTAAACAATTAATAATTTTTTGCCTCATTGTGTGGCTAATCACAAAGTGTGTTTTCAGAAGCTTTAAATGATTAGCATCTTCAAAGATAGTTATTGCTGGGTGTTATGCATATTGTTTGTGTGTCATTGTTCAGAACCTGTAATTTTGTGCTATGTATATATTTTAATTTCAGGCCCAGTAGTCCAAAACTTGTCCAGGCTGTTATTGATGGGGTGACTGCCTTAGGTGGAATTTATCAAGGTATGTGCCAAAATCAGGGTAGCAACTGTATCTTCAGAAAGTGATCTTGATGCTTGTATTTACTGGTATCCAAACACGAAGAATGTTTATTATTAAAGTTTAGCATCAGCAAACCAATTAAAGTGTATACACTGTATAATGACTTAAAGGTGCAAATACTTGTGTATCATTCACAATGTTGACACACAGAGTGATTGACACGTTTGTCAGAATTTGATAATAGTATCCCAACTGATTATGGCTGCTGTTATTTGAGATTCATATAAAATGTTCAATCAATCACTGTGTTTTTGTAAATACTATTGTCAATGTGTTCCAAAGTCCCTTCTAAAAAGCAATTGGGATCACATTATGCCATCTCAATTTTACATGGTGAGCCATTTTGTGTTGTGATCTTGAATTTCCCAGCAAGCTAAAATTGGGAGGATATTACTGAGGTGTGAATATTAAATTACATCATTTTCTTTGTTGTAGACTATGGCCTTGTAAGCACCCCACAGCTGCATTATATGGTCTGCTGTTGTAATACCATGGAACAATATGGGACTGCTACAGTTGAAGGATACTATCGGAAACTTTCTCAGGCTTTTATTGCCTTAACTAAGCAGGTACATTTATTATCTATAGGAAGACAGTTTTGAGGCTGGAAAGAATATCGTATTGGAGACATCAGAAAAAACTAAATTCTGTACTACACAGGAAGGATTATCCTTTAACAATCATGCATGTATTGTAACAATTTGCTCAATATAAATCAATTGTTACTTAATCTAGTGCTGTTCCTAAGTGACATTATCATTAAAAGAGGCCAACATCTTAAAAAAAGAGGCCCAGTGATACTATCCCTACTCCTCTGATCAATAGCAGTTTGTTTTGATTCGCAATAACAGTGCTTAATGTTAAAGAATATAACCTTTACTAGTCCAGTGTAATCAACATGTCATGGAATAGTACTGCACTATCAAAAGCTTTGGTTGAAATAAAAACAAAATTCTGGAAAAATTCATCTGGTCCGGTAACGTCTTGTGGAAAGAGACAGCAGTGCAAAGCCAATATGACTCTCCCTTAGCTTTGGTTATACTGTGCTATCAATTTATGTTTCATTCAGAGCCGTAAGATGCCTGTTCTAATACCTACCTAATTTAGGGGAAAGTGGTGGCATGGTGTTGTTATTTTTTGTTGGACTAGTAATCCAAGATTCAGGGCAATGGTCTGGCAACCCGAGTTCAAATTCCACCACAGCAGATGGTGAAATTTGAATTTAGTAAAAGAAAGTCTAGAATTAAAAGTCTAATTAATATTGACCATGAAACCATTATCAATTTGTCATATAATGTTCTTTAGGAAATGAATTTTTAAAAATATCATACTCTACTAACATAGAACCATAGAACACTACATCTCAGAAACAGGCCCTTTGGCTGTGCCGAACTATTTATTTTACCTGGTCCTAATGACCTGCACCTGGACCATATCCCTCCATACCCCTTCTCATCCATGTATCTGTCCAAGTTTTTCTTAAATGCTAAAAGTGAATCGCATTTACCACTTTGTTTGGCAGCTCATTCCAGACTCCCACCATTCTCTGTGTGAAGAAGGCCCCCCCTAATATTCCCTTTAAACCTTTCCTCCTTCACCTTAACCCATGTCTGCTAGTTTTTTTTTCTCTCCTAGCCTCAGTGAAAAAAGCCTGCTTGCACTCACTCTATCTATACCCATCATAATTTTATACACCTTTATCAAATCTCCCCTCATTCTTCTACGCTCCAGGGAATAAAGTTGTAACCTATTCAACTTTTCTCTGTAACTCAGTTTCTCAAGTCCCAACAATATTCTTGTAAACCTTTTCTTGCACTCTTTCAACCTTATTAATATACTTCCTGTAATTAGGTGACCAAAACTGCACACAATACTCTAAATTCGGCCTCACCAGTGTCTTATACAACCTCACCATAACATTCCAACTCTTATACTTAATACTTTGATTTATAAAGGCCAATGTTCCAAAAGCATTCTTTATGACCCTATCTACCTATGACACCACTTTTAGGGAATTATGTATCTATATTCCCAGATTCCTTTGTTCTACTACGCTTTTGAGTGTCCTACCATTTACCTTGTATGTTCTACCTTGATTTGTCCTTCCAAAGTGCAATATCTCACACTTGTCTGCATTAAACATGAATACACATTGTGCACGCATGTACATTTTTTAAGTTTTAAGAATGAATGGAAGCATTCACTTTCTCAGCATTAAGATAACGGTTAATAGATCTCAAATGGATATGTGCTCCATTTGATGTTTCAGGAATACAGACAAAATCAGTTTAGGAACTGATTCTGGACTTGCATAAAATGATGATTCTTATGGTATCGTGAAGCAGAAATTGCTTTGGAATTATGCAGATGTTTCTCCTATAGACCTTTTGAAGAAATGTATAAACGTTTGGCTTCCATTAATCTTAACATAATCAAGCTAGTTTTTCGGAAATTAGAACAACTGTCACCTCGATAACATCTAAAACATAGAACATTACAGCGCAGAACAGGCCCTTTGGCATTCGATGTTGCGCCGACCAATTAGGAACAAGCAGTGACCCTCTAACCTAAACCATTCCCCTTTCATCCATAAACTTATCTATTAATCTGTTAAACGCCACCAAACTTGGCGCATCTACAACTGACGCAGGCAAGGCATTCCATACCCTTACCACCCTCTGGGTAAAGAACCTACCTCTGACATCTGTCCTAAAACCACCACCCCTTAATTTAAAGCTATGCCCCCTCGTGCTAGCTTTCTCCATCCTAGGAAAAAGGCTATCACTGTCCACCCCTATCTAAACCTCTAATCATCTTATATGTTTCGATAAGGTCTCCTCTTAGCCACCTCCTCTCTAACGAAAACAACCTCAAATCCCTCAGCCTCTCTTCATAAGACCTGCCCTCCATACCAGGCAACATACTGGTAAACCTCCTCTGTACCCTCTCCAATGCCTCCACATCTTTCTTATAATGCGGGGACAGAACTGCACACAATACTCCAAGTGCGGCCGCACTAGAGTTTTGTACAGTTGCAACATGACGTTGCGGCTCCGAAATTCAATCCCCCTACAATAAAAGCTAAGACTCCATATGCCTTCTTAACAACCTTATCGACTTGATTGCCAACTTTCAGGGATCTATGCACATATACACCAAGATCCCTCTGTTCTTCAACACTATTAAGAGTCCTACCATTAGCCCTATAATCTACACATTTGTTATTCCTGCCAAAGTGAATTACCTCACACTTTTCCACATTAAACTCCATTTGCCACCTCTCGGCCCAGCTCTGCTACTTGTCCAAGTCTCTCTGCAAACTATAACACCCCTCTTCACTATCTACCACTCCTCCGACTTTGGTAGATAGATAGATAGATAGATAGAACATTACAGCACAGAACAGGCCTTTCGGCCTTCGATGTTGCGCCGACCAATATAAAAAGCAATGCCCCTCCAAACTAAACCATTCCCTTCTCTTCCATATACTTATCAACTAACCTCTTAAACGCCACAAAACTTGGCGCATCTACAACCGCTGCAGGCAGGGCATTCCACTCCCGAACCACCCTTTGGGTAAAGAACCTACCTCTGATATCCGTCCTATAACTATCCCCCCTTAATTTAAAGCTGTGTCCCCTCGTGCTAGCTTTCTCCATCCTAGGAAAAAGGCTATCACTGCCACCCTATCTAAACCTCTAATCATCTTATATGCTTCAATAAGATCCCCTCTTAGCCGCCTCCTTTCTAACGAAAACAACCTCAAATCCTCAGCCTCTCTTCATAAGACCTGCCCTCCATACCAGGCAACATCCTGGTAAACATCCTCTGTACCCTCTCCAATGCCTCCACATCTTTCTTATAATGCGGGGACCAGAACTGCACACAATACTCCAAGTGCGGCCGCACGAGAGTTTTGTACAGTTGCAACATGACGTTGCGGCTCCGAAATTCAAGCCCTCTACCAATAAAAGCCAAGACTCCATATGCCTTCTTAACAACCTTCTCAACCTGACTGCCTACTTTCAGGGATCTATGCACATACACACCAAGATCCCTCTGTTCATCTAGACTACTAAGAATCCTACCATTTGCCCTATACTCTACACAGTTATTATTTCTGCCATAGTGCATTACCTCACACTTTTCCACATTAAACTCCATTTGCCACCTCTCGGCCCAGCTCTGCAACTTGTCCAAGTCTCTCTGCAAACTATAACACCCCCTCTTCACTATCTACCACTCCACCGACTTTAGTGTCATCTGCAAATTTACTAATCCATCCTTCAATACCCTCATCCAGATCATTTATAAAAATTACAAACAGCAGGAGCCCCAAAACAGACCCCTGAGGTACACCACTTGTCACCAAACTCCACGATGAATATCTCCCATCAACCACCACCTCTGTCTTCTATCTGCTAGCCAATTCCTAACCCAATTAGCTAAATCACCCTCTATCCCATACATCTGCATTTTCTGCAGAAGTCTTCCATGGGCCACCTTATCGAACGCCTTACTAAAGTCTATATATACCACATCAACCGCCTTACCCCCATCCACCTCTTTGGTCACTTTTTCAAAAAACTCAATGAGGTTAGTAAGGCACGACCTACCCTTCACAAACCCATGCTGACTATCCCCAATCAATTCATTTCTCTCTAAATAACTATAAATCCGATCCCTAATTATTCTCTCCAATACTTTGCCCACAACAGAAGTAAGACTCACCAGCCTATAATTCCCTGGAAGGTCTCTCTTCCCCTTCTTGAACAATGGGACCACATTCGCTATCCTCCAGTCCTCCGGAACCACACCCGTAACCAACGACGACCTGAAGATCAGAGCCAGAGGCTCTGCAATCGCCTCTCGTGCCTCCCAGAGAATCCTAGGGTAAATCCCGTCCGGCCCAGGGGACTTATCCAACTTCAAACCCTCGAGAATTTCTAACACATCCTCCCTATCTACTACAATACTCCCCAATTTGCAACCCTGTACCTCAGTGCTCTCCACAGCTACATTTCCAGCACTCTGCGTGAATACCGAAGAGAAAAATTTATTCAGTGCCTCACCAATCTCTTCAGGCTCCACGCACAACTTCCCACTGCTGTCTATGACTGGCCCTAATCTTGCCCTAACCAATCTTCTATTCTTAACATATCGAAAGAAAGCTTTAGGATTCTCCTTGATCCTATCAGCCAAAGTCTTCTCGTGTCCCCTTTTAGCCCTCCTCAACTCACTCTTTAGCTCACTCCTGGCTAATCTATAGCTATCCATTGCACTAACTGAGCCTTCAAGCCTCATCCTGACATTAGCCTCCTTTTTCCTTTTAACCAGCGAATTAACTTTTTTAGTACACCATGGTTCCCTTACTCGACCATTTCCTCCTTGCCTGACAGGGACATACTTATCAAGGACTCGCAGTAGCTGCTCCTTGAATAAGCTCCACATTTCAGATGTGCCCAGTCCCTGTAGTTTCCTACTCCAACCTATGCACCCTAATTCCCTCCTTATGGCCTCATAATTACCCTTCCCCCATCTATAACTACTGCCCCCAGCTTCATGCCTATCCCTATCCATCACTAAGGTGAACGTAACCGAATTGTGGTCACTATCACCAAAATGTTCACCAATTTCCAAGTCTATCACCTGGTCTGGCTCATTGCCCAGCACCAAATCCAATGTAGCCTCACCTCTAGTTGGCCTATCTACATACTGAGTCAAAAAACCTTCCTGCACACTTTGTACAAAAACTGACCCCTCTAACAAGCTAGAGCTATAGCTATTCCAATCAATATTAGTAAAGTTGAAGTCCCCCATAACAATTACCCTATTACTTTCACTCCTGACCAGAATTGACTTGGCAAGCCTTTCCTCAACCTCTCTAGAACTTTTAGGAGGTCTATAAAAGACTCCCAACAGGGTGACCTCTCCTTTCCTGTTTCTAATCTCAGCCCATACTACCTCAACAGACAAGTCCTCATCAAACTTCCTTTCTGTCACTGTGATACAGTCTTTAACTAATAATGCAACTCCTCCCCCCCTTCTACCTCCTTCTCTACTCCGACTGAAGCATTTGAACCCCGGAACCTGCAACAACCATTCCTGTCCTTGCTCTATCCATGTCTCTGAAATGGCCACAACATCGAAGTTCCAGGTACTGGTCCAAGCTGCAAGTTCCTCCACCTTATTGCGAATACTTCTTGCATTAAATTATACGCATTTCAAACCATGCCCTACTCCACCCGGACGCTGCTGTGTTTTATAGTTCTCATCTATGACCCCCCTGTTCTCGTACCTCTTAACATCCAAACTACTCAGGATCCCACCCCCCCTCTGAATCAGTTTAAAGCCCCCTGCATAGCCTTTGCAAATTTTCCCCCCAAGATATTGGTTCCCCTCTGGTTCAGGTGTAGACCATCTCTCTTGTAGAGGTCCCACCTATCCCAGAATGAGTCCCAATTGTTCAGGAACCTGAAACCCTCCCTCCTGCACCATCCCCGCAGCCACGAGTTCAAACATTCCCTCTCTCTGTTCTTCTCTAAACTATCCCGTGGCACAGGCAAGAGTCCAGAGATAACCACTCTGTCTGTTTTGGCCCTTCGCTTCCACCCCAACTCCATAAATTTCTGTTTAATATCCCCTTCCGTTGTTCTACCTGATCTGACCTGACCAAGATCTGACCTGATCTTGAAAATTTCTGGCACTGTGTATAAATTTGTCACTTTAAACAAACTACAGTTCAGGAGCTTATGCAACAAAGACTTGAATAAGAACCAGTTGTAGGTATACTGGCGCGTGCGTTCTCTTTGCCTAGAATGATCAAGTATATTATCCTTTTGGAATGACAGTTATTTCACATTTCTGCATGTGTTTGTGCTTCAGTTACTTAATGGACTGTGAGCGTTATGGACAAGCTTTGGAATAGCAAAAGGTTGGACTCAGTATTAAATTGGTATGTAATAGATGATTGGAAATTTAAGGGATTGGAAAAAGAAACAAATGTGTTGAAGGGAAAAGGTTGAACAAAGGATATGAGGAACTGAAAAACAGAGTCAAGAACAATGCATAAAGACATTAAGGGCTTGAAAGGAAAAGTCTGCAGATTCATCAAACAGAAACAGGGAAGTTATGGAAAGAGACCAAGAGCTTGCAGGATTGGCTGAGTACATAAGTTTATTTGAGAACAGTAAGAAGTTACGGGTGTGGTTCCGGAGGACTGGAGGATAGCGAATGTGGTCCCGTTGTTCAAGAAGGGGAAGAGAGACCTTCCAGGGAATTATAGGCCAGTGAGTCTTACTTCTGTGGTGTGCAAAGTGTTGGAGAGAATAATTAGGGATAGGATTTATAGTTATTTAGAGAGAAATGAATTGATTGGGGATAGTCAGCATGGTTTTGTGAAGGGTAGGTCGTGCCTTACTAACCTCATTGAGTTTTTTGAAAAAGTGACTAAGGAGGTGGATGGGGGTAAGGCGGTTGATGTGGTATATATGGACTTTAGTAAGGCGTTTGATAAGGTGGCCCATGGAAGACTTCTGCAGAAAATGCAGATGTATGGGATAGAGGGTGATTTAGCTAATTGGGTTAGGAATTGGCTAGCAGATAGAAGACAGAGGGTGGTGGTTGATGGGAGATATTCATCGTGGAGTTCGGTGACAAGTGGTGTACCTCAGGGGTCTGTTTTGGGGCCCCTGCTGTTTGTAATTTTTATAAATGATCTGGATGAGGGTATTGAAGGATGGATTAGTAAATTTGCAGATGACACTAAAGTCGGTGGAGTGGTAGATAGTGAAGAGGGGTGTTATAGTTTGCAGAGGGACTTGGACAAGTTGCAGAGCTGGGCCGAGAGGTGGCAAATGGAGTTTAATGTGGAAAAGTGTGAGGTAATGCACTATGGCAGAAATAATAAATGTGTAGAGTATAGGGCAAATGGTAGGATTCTTAGTAGTCTAGATGAACAGAGGGATCTTGGTGTGTATGTGCATAGATCCCTGAAAGTAGGCAGTCAGGTCGAGAAGGTTGTTAGGAAGGCATATGGAGTCTTGGCTTTTATTGGTAGAGGGATTGAATTTCGGAGCCGCAACGTCATGTTGCAACTGTACAAAACTCTAGTGCGGCCGCACTTGGAGTATTGTGTGCAGTTCTGGTCCCCACATTATAAGAAAGATGTGGAGGCATTGGCGAGGGTACAGAGGAGGTTTACCAGGATGTTGCCTGGTATGGAGGGCAGGTCTTATGAAGAGGCTGAGGGATTTGAGGTTGTTTTCGTTAGAAAGGAGGAGGCTAAGAGGGGACCTGATCGAAACTATAAGATGATTAGAGGTTTAGATAGGGTGGACAGTGATAGCCTTTTTCCTAGGATGGAAAAGCTAGCACGTGGGGGGGACAGCTTTAAATTAAGGGGTGATAGTTATAGGACGGATATCAGAGGCAGGTTCTTTACCCAAAGGGTGGTTCGGGAGTGGAATGCCCTGCCTGCAGCAGTTGTAGATGCGCCAAGTTTGGTGGCGTTTAAGAGGTTAGTTGATAAGTATATGGAAGAGAAGGGAATGGTTTAGTTTGGAGGGGCATTGCTTTTTATATTGGTCGGCGCAACATCGAAGGCCGAAGGGCCTGTTCTGTGCTGTTATGTTCTATATTCTATGTCTTACAGCACCAGGTAAAGTCCAACAGGTTTATTTGGAATTATGAGCTTTTGGAGTGCTGTTCCTTCATCAGATGAGTGGAGTGGTAGGTTTCACAAACATGGCATGTATAGACAAAGACAATTGCAAGTCTTCTCAGGTAATCAAGTCTTTACAGGTACAGAAGTATGAAATGAGAGAGAGATAATCACAGGTTAAAGAGGTGTGAATTATTTCAGGTCAGGTCAGTGAGTAGGATTTTGCAAGCCCAGGCCAAGTAGTGTAGTTTGGCATGAACCTAAGATCCCAGTTGAGGCTGTTCTCAGGCATGTGGAACTTAGATATCAGTTTCTGTTTGGCAATTCTGTGTTATCATGCGTCTTGAAGGCCACCTTGGAGAAACTGACCCGAAGATAGGAGGCTGAATGCACTTGACTGCTGAAGTGTTCAGGGAAGACTTATGCCTGGCGATTGTCGCATGGGTGAATGGACACCAAAAAACCCAGAGACATTGAATATGAACTCCATTACACATTGAATAATCAGCCTGATGAATGGTGTTAACTGAGGTTGATCTTTGAGTATTGATGAAAAGGGTCAGGAATGAGAAGATACCAAAAATTTCAGCCCTGTGTATTTATAGAAGATATAGAATCAAACAGTTATGGTATACATGCTTGGTAATGAATCATAGAGATGAAGAAGTTATATTTGTGTTTTACTGATTATAGTAAAGAATATATTGGCAAACATTTCCAGCTACATAACTATTTTGATCCCCCATTTTTGATGACATCCCTAAGAAAAATTATCAAATTGAAGAATTAAACCACAAAAAAATTGAGTAGTAGATACAAACATACAAAAACAAACTTAAAAATGTTCAATGTCTTATGCACTTATCTCCATGCTGTGTAAAAAGATGATCTCCAGTAACAGAGAACCTAACTACTTCCACTAGTGTTTTTTTTAAAAGTTATGCCTCCTGCAGTGGAAATTCAAGGATGAAAATTTTTATGCAGAAATTGTACAGCAAAATCTCCTCACGACTATTACCAGACAGCTAGCATAGAGTTGACAAGCCAAATGGAGGTCTCCCCTGCAAAATGTGACGACGTAACATTTCTTCCCGCCCACCTCCATTTTTGCCTTAGTCTTTGTACCTTCAGTTATTGAGAACAGCTTCACTGTCTGCCTTATCTAAACCCATTAAAATTTTGTGTACTTCTATGCTTTGCTCTAAGGAAAACAAATATAACTGTCCTATGAAATCTTATCATTTAAATCCCTCATCCCTAATGCCATCCTGTTAAATTTTTCTCAAAATTCCTCACATTTGTTTTAAAAAAAGGTGACCAGAAAATGCAGAAATCCAGTTATGGACTAACCAGTGCTTCGTAAGCGCTTGCATAACATAGAACATTACAGTACAGTACAGGCCCTTCAGCCCTCGATGTTGTGCCAACCAGTAGAACCAATCTAATGACTCTCTAACCTAAACTAATCCAATGTTATCCATATGCTTATCCACTGACCATTTGAATGCCCTTAAAGTAGGCGAATCCACAACTGCTGCAGGTAGGACATCCCACGCCCCGACTACCCTCTGAGTAAAGAACGTACCTTTGACATCTGTCCTATAACTACCTCCCTTTAATTTAAAGCTATGTCCCCTCGTGTTAGCTGTCACCATCCGAGGAAAAAGGCTCTCACTGTCCATCCTATCCAACTCTCTGATCATCTTGTATGCCTCAATTTGGCCACCTCTTAGCCTTCTTCTCTTTGATGAAAATAACCTCAAGTCCCTCAGCCTTTCCTCATAAGATCTTCCCACCATACCAGGCAACGTCCTGGTAAATCTCCTCTGCACCCTTTCCAATGCCTCCACATCTTTCTCACAATGCGGCGACCAAAATTGTACACAATACTCCAAATACGGCTGCACCTCTATCTCTTTATTTTTAATAGAACGTAGAACACTACAGCACAAACAGGCCTTTCGGCCCACAAGTTGCACCGATCACACCTATACTACCAAGCAATAGATCTATCTATAACCCCCAATTCCATTAGGTCCCATATACTCATCCAGAACTCTTTTAAAAGACCCCAGCGAGTTCGCCTCTACCATCACCGACGGCAGCCGATTCCATTCACTCACCATCCTCTGATTGAAAAACCTATCCCTAACATCTCCTCTGTACTTGCTTCCCTGCACCATAAATCTGTGTCCTCTCGTAGCGACCATTTCAGCCCAGGCAAATAGCCTCTGAGAACCCACCATATCTATTTCCTCTCAACATCTTGTAAACCTCTATCAGGTCGCCTCTCAACCTTCGTCACTCCAGAGAGAAGAGTTCCAGCTCCCTCAACCTGTCTTCATAAGGCATGCCTCCCAATCCAGGCAACATCCTTGTAAATCTCCTCTGCACCCTTTCAATAGCTTCCACATCTTTCTTATAGTGAGGCGACCAGAACTGCGCACAGTACTCCAAGTAGGGTCTGACAAGGGTCTTACAAAGTTGCATCGTTACCTCCCGAATCCTAAACTCAATCCCTCGATTAATGAAGGCCAGTACACCATACGCCTTCTTGACCACATCGTCCACCTACGAGGCCGATTTGAGAGTCCTATGGACCCGGACCCCAAGCTCCTTCTGCTCTTCAACACAGCTAAGACTCCTACCCTTGATATTGTACTCCTTCGTCCTATTGGTCCTGCCAAAATGGACCACTACACATTTATCTGCGTTGAAGTCCATCTGCCACTTCTCCGCCCAGTCTTGCATCCTGTCTATGTCCCGCTGCAACTTTTGACATCCTTCCAGACCATCCACAACACCACCAATCTTTGTATCATCGGCAAACTTACTAACCCATCCCTCCACTTCCTCATCCAGGTCATTTATGAAAATGACAAACAGCAAGGGTCCCAGAACAGATCCCTGGGCCATCCACTGGTGACTGACCTCCATGCAGAACAAGACCCATCCACAACCACTCTCTGCCTTCTGCCGGCAAGCCAGTTCTGGATCCACGAGGCCAAAGCCCCTTGGATCCCATGCCCTCTTACCTTCTCAAGAAGTCTTGCATGGGGGACCTTATCAAACGCCTTGCTAAAGTCCATGTACACCACGTCCACCACCCTTCCTTTGTCAATGTGTTCAGTCACATTTTCGAAGAACTCAACTAGGCTTGTAAGGCATGACCTGCCCTTGACAAAATCATGCTATTTCTGATCATTCTAAACCTCTCCAAATGCTCAAAAACCTTGTCCCTCAGCTGCCTCTCCATCAGCTTACCAACCACTGCAGTCAGACTCACCAGTCGGTAATTTCCGGACTATCCCTGTTCCCTTTCTTGAAAATAGAAACCACATCTGCAATCCTCCGGAACCTCTCCCATCTCCATCGACGATGCAAAGATAATCGCCAGGGGCTCTGCAACCACTTCCCTCACCTCCCACAATAACCTGGGGTACATCCCATCCGGTCCCGGCGACTTGTCTATCTTGATAGAATTTAAAAGTTCTAACACATCCTCTTTCTTAACATCCACGTATCAATCTTTTCAGTCTGCCACAAACCTGTAGTACATCCTCCCAGATCACTTGCCACCGTGAATACCGAGGCAAAGTACTCATTAAGCACCTCTGCCATTTCTTCCGGTTCCACAGAGTCTTTTCCCTCTTCACCTTTTATAGGTCTCATTTTATAGGTCCCTTCTCTTCTCATTCTTTTACTTTTCACATATTTGTAGAAGGCCTTGGGATTTCCTTAATCTTACCCGCCAAGGTCTTCTCATGATCCCTTCTGGCTCTCCTAATTTCCTTTTTAAGCTCCTTTCTACAAGCCTTATACTCCTCTAGATCCCTAACATCTCCTACCTCTCTGAACCTTTTACGCACCTTTCTTTTCTTCCTGACTAGGTTCACCACAACCTTCGTGCACCACGGTTCCCACGGCCTACCAAAACCTCCATGTCTCATCAGAACGTTGTCGTGCAGAGCTCCAGACAAACAGTCCTTGAATATCTGCCACCTTCCTTTTGTACTTTTACCCAAGAACGCCTTCTTCCAGTTTATTCGTCCAGTTATTTGCCTGATGTCTTCATATTTCCCCTTACTCCAGATCCCAAGATCTCCAAGATCCAAATGCTTTGCTAAATAGTCTCTTTCAACTTTAGTGATCTATGCACAAGATTCTTGTGCCCTTCTGGCTCTGCCTGCTCTTCAGAACTGTGACATTAGCTGCAAATTGTCTCTATTCCTTTGCACAGTAAACATCATCTCCCATTTGTCACCATTAAATTCCATCTGCCTAGTGGCAGTCATTCTACTGGCCTAACTATGTCCTGTGTAGTCAGTTGGCACCTTATTGTCTGTCACACCTCCAAGTTTGGTATCATTGTCAAATTTTCGACTTTGTTCTGAATGTCAGAGGATTTATGCACTCTAAGGATAACCAGTCTTTCTAATACACCCTGCCTATCAATTTTCTCTTCCCCGTTATCTTTTATTTCTATCAGTATTTTCAATATACAATTCCTGAGTAAATGTATATAAAATGTTCATTAGGTACTCTAGCCTTGTCCTACACACCAAACATATATTGCTTGTTTACTGTTTACATGCCTGTGGAAGATTTTTGAATTCTCTTTTATGTTAATTGCTTTTTACTCCTATGTTAGGAATAAAAGGGTGGTTAGAGGAAAAATTGGACCTCTTAGGGACAAAGGAGGGGAACTGTGCTTAGAGCCCGAGGAAATGGGGGAGATCCTGAATGAATACTTTGCGTCGGTATTCACGAAGGAGAGGGGCTTGTTGACAGCTCCTGTCTCTGAGGAGCTGTGGACCAGTTGAGGGAAATATCCATACCGAGGGAGGAAGTGTTAGAGCTTCTAGGTAGCATTAAAACTGATAAATCTCTGGGGCCTGATGGCATTTATCGCAGGCTGCTTAGGGAGGTGCGAGGTGAAATTGCTGGGCCTCTGACGCAAATCTTTGTCTTTTCTTTGGACACAGGTGAGGTCCTGGAGGACTGGAGAATAGCTAATGTTGTACCGTTGTTTAAAAAGGGTAGTAGGGATAACCCTGGAAATTACAGGCCAGTGAGTTTGACCTCAGTGGTAGGGAAGCTGTTGGAGGGGATTCTTAGAGATAGGATGTATAGGCACTTAGAGCGTTGCAGTCTGATTAGAGATATGCAGCATGGCTTTGTTAAGAGGAGGTCGTGCTTCCGAATCTGGTAGAATTTTTTGAGGAGGTGACGAAAACGGTGGACGAAGGGCGAGCCGTTGATGTCGTCTATATGGATTTCAGAAAGGCGTTTGACAAAGTCCCTCATGGGAGGTTAGTTGAAAAGGTCGAGGCTCATACAATACAAGGACAGGTAGCTAGATGGATAAGTAACTGGCTTAGTAATAGGAGACAGAGAGTAATAGTGGAAGGGTGTTTTTCTAGCTGGAGGTCGGTCACTAGTGGTGTGCCGCAGGGCTTGGTACTGGGATCTCTTCTATTTGAAATATATATAAATGACTTGGAAGAGAGAGTAAGTGGAGTGATCAGCAAGTTTGCAGACGATACAAAGATGGCTGGACTTGCGGATAGTGAGGAGCATTGTCAAGCGATGCAGCAGGACATAGGCTGATAGCTTGGGCAGATAGATGGCAGATGGAATTCAATCCTGATAAATGTGAGGTGATGCATTTCGGGAGAAAGATTGTAGGGGGAGGTATATGATATATTAAGAGTATAGAAACGCAGAGGAACCTGGAGGTGCAGGTGTACAAGTCTCTGAAGGTGGCAGAGCAGGTGGAGAAGGTTGTAAAGAAAGCATATAGCATGCTAGCCTTTATAGGA
Organism: Sphyrna mokarran; assembly: GCA_024679065.1. Classification (NCBI taxonomy): domain Eukaryota; kingdom Metazoa; phylum Chordata; class Chondrichthyes; order Carcharhiniformes; family Carcharhinidae; genus Sphyrna; species Sphyrna mokarran. Next base: position 29,848,193 of record JAGIQG010000012.1, on the reverse strand, counting down.
AGGGGTATAGAGTACAAGAGCTGGCCTTTGATGTTGCAGTTGTATAAAATGCTGGTTAGACCTCATTTGGAATACTGCGTCCAGTTCTGGTCGCCTTACTACCGGAAGGACGTGGAGACTCTGGAGAGAGTGCAGAGGAGGTTTACCAGGATGCTGCCTGGTATGGAAGGTCTGAGTTACGAGGAGAGATTAGGCAAATTGGGGTTGTTTTCCTTAGAAAGACGTAGACTTAGAGGAGAACTAATAGAGGTGTACAAGATTATGACGGGTATAGATAGAGTAAACAGGGTTAAGCTTTTTCCAAGGATGGACTGAGGGTGGTGGGAATATGGAACGCGCTGCCAAGTAAAGTAGTGGAGGCAGGCATTCTGGAGTTATTTAAGAGATACTTAGATGGGCACGTGAACAGAATGGGAATGGAGGGGTATAGAACACTGATTTAAAATAGGGATCATGAGCTTTATGAGACCCTGGGAAGTGTGTAAATAGATGATGATATTGATGTACTTGTTTTTATCCTACAGGTGCTTTGGTCCACCTTGTTGTCTAACAAGGGGCATACACGCGATGGGTTGTGAGAGGGCTGCTCTTGGATTTTTTTCGAGAGTATCCTAGTGCTTCACGTTGTTAGTGTACGCTTGACCTGGACCATTTGATGGGCAACACGACAGTTCAATGACTATCGCTGTGCTGTGCAGATACATGGATTTGAGCCTGTGTCTGTGGATGTTTGCGCATTCTCCCCGTGCTTGCGTGGGTTTTCTCCGGGTGCTCCGGTTTCCTCCCACATCCCAAAGATGTACTCTTAGGCTAATTGGCAAAATAAATTCTCCCTAAAGTGTCTGAAATTTGGTTTTTAATCCATAGATCAATAAACATAGATAGGGATCACAGGGGCAGAGGTGGGAACATTGGGGTGGCGGCGCGGGCTCATTGGGCCGAAGGGCCTGTTTTCTGTGCTGTTTTGTTCTTTGTTCAGTCCAAAGATGTGCAGGTTAGGTTGATTGGCAGGCTAAAGTTGCCCTTAGTATCTTGAGATGTGTAGATTAGAGGGATAAGTGGGTAAATATGTAGGGTGTGGGGGTAGGGCCTGGGTGGGGTTGTGGTCGGTGGAGACGCGATGGACTGAATGGCCTCTTTCTGTACTGTAGGGTTTCTATTAATCCCAGGATTCTTTTCTATTCCTATATTCTCTTCCTTGCCAGTTATGTTTATCTCTTCATTTACCATCTCAATCTTGTGTACATGGGATTTAATGGGATTGGAAGTTACAGATAGTTCTATGGCCTGGTAAGTATAGATATGATCGGCACAACTTGTGACCATCGGGCCTGCTTGTGCTGTTATGTTCTGTGTTCTAAATTCACTTGTCTTGCTTCATCATATTCTCTCTCTCACCCTCATCAAGGAATTGTATCTTTGGTTTCCCCTTACTTTTCATCTTTCTTGGAATGCACCTGGCTTATACCTGAGCACACTCCTTTTCCTTAACAGCCTATAGATCTTAACAGATCTCTGCTGAAATCTCTCAACTTTAATAGCCCTCGACACCACTGAAATCTTGCAGCAATTATTCAAACCAGTCAAAATGATGCTCACATTTCCGAGGTCTTAGCTCGCTATGATCCCACAGTTGTGGCAACTAATGCATCTGCAGTGGGGCTGGGTGTAGTGCAATTCCTGGTCCATAGTAGCGGTAAGCAAAAGGTCTGTGTACTATGACTTCAGGTCATTTAACTGAGACTGAACAGTGCTTTGTGTTTATCGAAAAGGAAGATCTTGCAGCAGTTTGGCATGTGAAAAATTCTGTGATTATGTACTGTTTGAGATTGATCATAAGCCATTAGTAACCCTGCTGCACACACAATAAATTGCAAAGATGCCGTCTCGGCTTCAGCGACTTTTGTGAGATAAGATGCACCACTGAGTACGTACAGGGTAAATATCAGACTCTGGCCAATGTTTATCCAGGATACCCACTACTTAACCTCTACAGATGAATAAAACTTTCATAGCAGAAATTGAATCCTTCATGACTTCGACTGTCAAATATTTGTTGGCAGTGGATCAGAAATTGCGCAATTTATGTATGGCTGAAAGGGAAGATGAAGGTGAATTCTAGATTCACACATGCTACGTGTAGATTTGTGAATACTGCCTTTATGGATATTAAAATACATTCCAAGCAACCCCATCTTGAAATATTTCAAACTGCGTCACCATTTTAGCAGCTTAGATGACCTACTGGTATGTAATGCAAGGATGGTAGTGTCGATAGCTCTCTGTCTGAAAGTGCCCCTGAAGACCCATCAAAGACGTCGTGCATCTTAGCATAACCAAGTGTTGAGCCAGGGCACAGTGGTCATTATGGTGACCAGGAATTTTACACACTATTGAATGGATATTCTCTAACTTTGGCACCTATGCACATACAAGAGCAGAAAAATCTACTTTTTCTCTTCTCTTTCTGATCAAGTCCTTAGGAATGCCTTGGCATGGATTTGATTGACCAGAAAGAGAAAGTATTTCTTTAAGTAGACTATTATTCCTGCTGGGTACATCTGCAAAAGCTATGTATTTCAGCTATGACATGTTATTACCTCATAATTCCAGATGTTGTCATCTTAATAATGATCAAGAATTTGCCAAAAGATGCTTCCAATCATTTGCAGTGTTGTATAGATTTGTGCAATATCCTCTGCTTGAGTGAGAAGCATTAGCTACAAAAGCCCCATTAAGGAAGAATGGTGAATTTGAGCCAGTTTTACTTGACTATCGCTCCATACCATTACATGTGAGCTTCAAATGGGCTGTGGATTAATGACCCAACTTTCTTTTAATGTCACAGTGGGAGACCATGATTGAGTTGGGAGGTAATCTATCAAGGGAGTCAAGGTTGCACATTTAACCAGAGGTATTGTGCTCAAAGATTCTTTGAGCAGAGAGTGATTATGTATCAGAAAACAGAACTGTGTAAACATGGTAGTCAAGAAGTTACAGAAATTTAGATGCATTTGGTCAAGGCACAGTTAGGTATCATTTGAAGGATGGGCTCTGCTTAATTTCAATGGACAGAGAACCATTAAAAGCATAGGTAAGATACTGTGAACATTAAAGACAGTGTTATATCTGCAGATGCACAAATGAAGCAAACCAGGAATGACAGCCTCTATGAATTGATCTCTGAGCATCAGGATTCCCATCTACCTCAGAAGGAGTTCTGCTCTCATTTAGGAAGACAGGTGAAACTAACAAAGAGACTTAGTAGAAAGAGACTTTGGGCCAAAGTGTAGGAGCAAGTGTCTATAATAGCATGTAAAGGACTAATTCTAATGAGAGCTACTAAGTACGCACATAAGAAACCATGCTGCAATGATGTAACTCACTGAGGGGAAATTTATTGTGAAACGTTTTGGAGTGGCTCCAACTATGTCTTGGTCTTGTGTACATGCTAATTACTTACAAAGAAAAAATGTTTTTGAACAAAATACCATTACATCCAGCAAGATCTCTTCCTAGAATAAGAAGGTGGTGAATCCCAGGATAAACCTGCAATAACAGATTAAGTTCTGGTTTGAGAGTAGAATCCAGGAAATTCCCAGCTTCCTTGATAGAAATCTTGAGCTTATGCTGCTGGAAACATTCTTTATGCTGTGCCTTGGGGGAACCATGTTTTTCCCAGAAGCACAGGTTTTGGTTGTCCATTTATATTTAAACAAAAAACTTGTCCCTTCTGGAATCTCATTAATGGCCAGAATCTTACCGTTGTTCACACCAGTGGAAATTTCTCATCCTGCTCAGTGAACAGAAATTTGGCTGGCTGTAAGATCATGACCGGTATCTTATTTAAGCTATTAATTTCAATCAATGCTTGAACTAATATTCTTTCTCGTATTTCACTTCGACTGATTAAATATGTTAAATTTTCCATCTTCAAGTTTAAATAAAAGCCCTCATTTAGAGAAAGTAAAAAGAGAAATACTCACCAATCAGTCATTTACTTACTTTCTCAGTTTTAATTTTTTTTCCTGCTTTTTCCAATGTGGGCAATCTGTTCAGATCCACCAAGCCCTTTATCTCTCCCTGGTTTTGTTGACTCATGACTTTGGCAGCTGGTCCCAGGCTTGCTTTGCCTCCCAGCCTATATTCGCAGCTCAGTCTCACTCAACTTTTGTTGCAATAGTTAATTCATCCATATGATGCACAAACTATCCAGGACACTCATCACCTTCTTCGTGAATGGCTGCATTAAGTGATACTATATGAATGTTGAACACTGGTCATGGATTTGAGTATTGACAAAAGACAGACTAAAGTTTCTTTCTCAGTGTTCAGCTGCATATTAGTTTAAGCATGATGTGATTTCTAATCATCGAAGCTGTTAACGTTTTAATAATTTAAAATGATGTTGAAGGTGTGATCAATTTGCTGCACATATTTCAGTGAGGATTATTGATAAGGATCAAAACTGTATTGATATTGTTGCTTCAACGTATTTGTACGTAATCTACCTCAAACACATTCTACTGACGTGATTTGGTATTCTCCCTTTCTACAGACAACTTTCCATCCAGAGGAATTGCAACAATTGAACGTGGATGGCGCAAATGGTATTGGCGCACTGAAGCTTCAGGAATTGGAGCCTTACCTTGAGAAGAAGCTGCTGTTGAAGGTGCATAATGATGGTAAAAGTGGCAAACTCAACCACCACTGTGGAGCAGATTTTGTTAAGGTTCAACAGAAGCCACCACAAGGCAAGTAATGGAATGGAAAGCTTATATTAAATTTAATGAATCATTACAATTTTACAGTGGAAGAGGACATTCAGCTGCACATGCTTGTGCCCTTTTTCTAACCATGCAATATTACTTGGATTGAAAGAATTATTGTCATTTTCCTTTAAATTCAGAGCTTCATAGGCAGTAATAGCACAGAGGAGGCCCTTTGGCCCATTGTGTCCATTCTGGTCAACAAAGATTTGACTATATTAATCAAATTTTCCAGTGAATATTTAAATGCTTTTTACATTAGTTAGTTCCCAGGTAGGGAAGGACTGTAGGCACTCTGAGAGGGGGGTTAGGCAAGTGGTGGAAAAGGGAAATATCCTGACTGAGGGGCTGCGGTGTGTCTATTTTAATGCCAGGAGTGTAGTAAATAAGGTAGATGAGCTTAGGGCGTGGATTGCTGCTTGGGAGTGTGATGTGGTGGCCATTACAGAGACTTGGTTGTCTCAGGGACAGGACTGGGTACTTCAGGTGCCGGAATTCAGATGCTTCAGGAGGGACAGGGTTGGGGCAAAAGAGGAGGTGGTGTGGCACTGTTGATCAGGGACAGTGTCATGGCTGTAGAGAAGGTGGAAGACGGGGAGGGATTGTCTACGGAGTCTCTGTGGGTGAAAGTTAGGAACAGCAAAGGCTCGATAACTTTGCTGGGTGTATTCTATAGGCCGCCCAACAGCGGCAGGGAACTTGAGGTGCAGATAGGGAAACAGATCCTAGACAGATGTAGAAATAACAGGGTTGTCGTGATGGGAGATTTCAATTTCCCAAACATCGACTGGAATATCCCAAGGGTAAGGGGTTTGGATGGTGTGGAGTTTGTTAGGTGTGTTCAGGAAGGTTTCCTGACACAGTACGTGGAAAAGCCTACGAGAGGAGAGGCTGTACTTGACCTGGTGCTTGCTAATGAGCCAGGGCAGGTGTCGGATCTCACGGTAGGTGAGCATCTTGGGAATGGATATCATAATTAGAACATAGAACAATACAGCACAGAACAGGCCCTTCGGCCTTCGATGTTGTGCCGACCAAAATAAAAAGCAATGCCCCTCCTACTAAACCATTCCCTTCTCATCCATATACTTATCAACTAACCTCTTAAACGCCACCAAACTTGGCGCATCTACAACAGCTGCCGGCAGGGCATTCCACACCCTAATCACTCTTTGAGTAAAGAACCTACCTCTGATATCCGTCCTATAACTCATACCCCTTAATTTAAAGCTGTGTCCCATCGTGCTAGCTTTCTCCATCCTAGGAAAAAGGCTATCACTGTCCACCCTATCTAAACCTCTAATCATCTTATATGCTTCAATAAGATCCCCTCTTATCCGCCTCCTTTCTAACGAAAACAACCTCAAATCCTTCAACCTTTCTTCATAGGACCTGCCCTCCATACCAGGCAACATCCTGGTAAACCTCCTCTGTACCCTCTCCAATGCCTCCACATCTTTCTTATAATGTGGCGACCAGAACTGCCCACAATACTCCAAGTGCGGCCGCACTCGAGTTTTGTACAGCTGCAACATGATGCTGCGGCTCCTAAATTCAATCCCCCTACCAATAAAAGCTAAGACTCCATATGCCTTCTTAACAACTTTATCCACTTGACTGCCTACTTTCAGTGATCTATTGACACATACACCAAGATCCTTCTTTTCCTCAACACTATTAAGAGCCCTACCATTAGCCCTATACTCTACACATTTATTGTTCCTGCCAAAGTGCATTACCTCACACTTTTCCACATTAAACTCCATTTGCCACCTCTCGCCCCAGCTCTGCAACTTGTCCAAGTCACTCTGTAAACTAAAACACCCCTCTTCACTATCTACCACACCACCAACTTTAGTATCATCTGCAATTTTACTGATCCATCCCTCAATACCCTCATCCAGATCATTTATAAAAATTACAAACAGCAGGGGCCCCAAAACAGACCCCTGCGGCACACCACTCGTCACCGAACTCCACGATGAATATCTCCCATCAACCACCACCCTCTGTCTTCTATCTGCCAGCCAATTTCTAATCCAATTAGCTAAATCACCCTCTATTCCACACATCTGCATTTGCTGTAGAAGTCTTCCATGGGCCACCTTATCAAAAGCCTTACTAAAGTCCATATATACTACATCAACCGCCTTACCCCATCCACCTCTCTGGTCACTTTCTCAAAAAACTCAATGAGGTTAGTAAGGCATGACCTACCCTTCACGAAACCATGCTGACTATCCCCAATCAATTCATTTCTCTCTAAATAACTATAAATTCTATCTCTTTCACGATAGTGATGGAAAGAGATAGGATCAGGCAGGCTAGGAAGGTGTATGTCTGGAGTAAGGGGAAATATGAAAACATTAGGCAGGTAATTGGACGCATAAACTGGAAAGAGGTGTTCTTGGGGAAGATTACAGAAGGGAAGTGGCGGTTTTTCAAGGAATGTTTGTCTAGGGCACTGCAAGACAACGTCCCGAGGAGTCAAGGAGGTTCAGGTAGGAAGCGGGAACCGTGGTGCACGAAGGTAGTGGTGAACCTAGGTAGGAAGAAAAAAATGGTATATAAAAGGTTCAGAGAGCTAGGGGATGTTAGGGATCTAGAGGAGTATAAGGTGTGTATAAGGGAACTTAAAAAGGAAATTAGGAGAGCCTGAAGGGGTCATGAGAAGGCCTTGGCAGGTAAGATTAAGGAGAATCTCAAGGCCTTCTACAAATATGTGAAAAGTTAAAGGATAAGAAGAGAAGGGATAGGGCCTATAAAAGGTGAAGGAGGAAAGTCTGTGTGAATCCGGAAGAAATGGCAGATGTGCTTAACGAGTATTTTGCCTCGGTATTCACGGTGGAAAGTGAACTGGGAGATTGCACTGCAGGTTTGCGGCATATGGAAAAGATTGAGTATGTGGATGTTAGGAAAGAGGATGTGTTAGACCTGTTAAATTCTATCAAGATAGACAAGTCGCCAGGACCAGATGGGATGTACCCTAGGTTGTTGTGGGAGGTGAGGGAAGTGGTTGCAGAGCCCCTGGCGATGATCTTTGCGTCGTCCATGGAAACGGGAGAGGTTCCGGATGATTGGAGGATTGCGGATGTGGTTCCTATCTTTAAGAAAGGGAACAGGGATAGTCCAGGAAATTACCGACCGGTGAGTCTGACTTCAATGGTTGGTAAGCTGATGGAGAGGCTTCTGAGGGATAAGATATGTGAACATTTGGAGAAGTTTGGACTGATTAGAAATAGTCAGCATGGTTTTGTCAAGGGCAGGTCATGCCTTACGAGTCTAGTTGAGTTCTTCGAAAATGTGACTGAACACATTGATGAAGGAAGGGTGGTGGACGTAGTGTACATGGACTTTAGTAAGGCGTTTGATAAGGTCCCCATGCAAGGCTTCTGGAGAAGGTGAGAGGGCATGGGATCCAAGGGGCTTTGGCCTCGTGGATCCAGAACTGGCTTGCCGGCAGAAGCAGAGAGTGGTTGTGGATGGGTCTTGTTCTGCATGGAGGTCGGTAACCAGTGGAGTGTCCCAGGGATCTGTTCTGGGACCCCTGCTGTTTGTCATTTTCATAAATGACCTGGATGAGAAAGTGGAGGGATGGGTTAGCAAGTTCGCCGACGATACAAAGATCGGTGGTGTTGTGGATGGTCTGGAGGGATGCCAAAAGTTGCAGCGGGACGTAGACAGGATGCAAGACTGGGCGGAGAAGTGGCAGATGGACTTCAACGCGGATAAATGTGTAGTGGTCCATTTTGGCAGGAATAATGGGATGAAGAAGTACAATATAAGGGGTAGAAGTCTTAGCTGTGTTGTAGAGCAGAAGGATCTCGGGGTCCGGGTCCATAGGACTCTTAAATCGGCCTCGCAGGTGGAGGAAGTGGTCAAGAAGGCGTATGGTGTACCGGCCTTCATTAATTGAGGAATTGAGTTTAGGAGTCAGGAGGTAATGATGCAGCTCTATAAGACCCTTGTCAGACCCCACTTGGAGTATTGTGCACAGTTCTGGTCGCCTCACTATAGGGAGGATGTAGAGGCTATTGAGAGAGTGCAGAGGAGATTTACAAGGATGCTGCCTGGATTGGGAGGCAGGCCTTATGAAGATAGGTTGAGGGAGCTGGGACTCTTCTCACTGGAGAGACATAGGTTGAGAAGCGACCTGATAGAGGTTTATAAAATGTTGAGAGAAATAGGTAGGGTAGATTCTCAGAGACTATTTCCCCAAGCGGAAATGGTCAATACGAGAGGACACAGATTTAAGGTGCAGGGAAGCAAATACAAAGGAGATGTCAGGGGTAGGTTTTTCACTCAGAGGATGGTGAGTGAATGGAACCGACTGCCGTCGGAGGTTGTTGAGACAAACTCACTGGGGTCTTTTAAGAGACTTCTGTATAAGTATATGGAAAAGAATAGGATAGGGGGTTATAGATAGGTCTGTGGATTGGTAGATGTGATCGGCGCAACTCGTGGGCCGAAGGGCCTGTTTGTGCTGTATTGTTCTATGTTCTATGTACGTATTATGGAGTTTCTGAGAGAACAGAATTATAGACCAGTAAGCCTGACAATGGTAGTGAGAAAAATTTTAGAATCTGACATCAAAAATTTTAAAGCAAAAGACTTATAAGACAGTGACAGGGTCAGACAGAGCATGGATTTATAAAGGGAAAATTGTGTTTGACCAATTTACTTGAAACCTGTGAAGATGTAACTAGTAGAGTTAATGATAAAAACCTAAGGAAAAAATTTTAAAAGGAGTAATTTACATGCTCCCAAGCAATGCTTCCAAAGTGGGACATAGTATAAATCACAACATAATAAGAGCTTATGAGAAGGGCACGGTGGTAATTGTGGATGATTTTAATATGTATTTTGACTGGATTAATCAAATTAGCAAAGATAGCCTTGAGGGAAATTTCATAGAGTGCATGAGAGATTGTTTCTTAGAGCAATATGTTATTGAACCAACCAGGATACAGACTATTTTAGATTTAGAATGACAAAGAAGGATTGATAAATAGTCTTGTTGTTGAAGATCTTCTTGAAAAGAGTGATCACAGCATGCTAGGATTTCAGATTCAGATTGAGTGAGAGAAGACAGAATGCCATACTAGAGTTTTAGCATTGGGCAGAGGTAATTATTCAGGCCTATGGAAAGAGTTGACCCAAGTGAACTGGGCATAAATAATTGAGAACAGGACAGTTCAAGAACAATGATGGATGTTCAGGGAGATATTAAATACCTCCCAATTAATGTGTATTCCTGAGAGGGAGAGAAATTGTAAAAGCAAGAAAAACATTCTATGGCTCGACAAGGAAGTCAGCGACTACATAAAGGCAAAAATTAGGGCAAACCAAACTGCAACAGCTAGTGATAAGCTTGAGGAGTGGGGGAATTTTGAAGTTCAGCAAAAGGCTACAAAAAATAGCAATAAACAAAACACTGAAGTCAAAAGAGAAAATGCTGGAAAATTTCTGCAGGTCTGGTAGCATCTGTAAGAAGAGAAACGAACTGAGTTTCAAGTCCAGATGACCCCTTGTGAAAGCAGAACTTTGGCAAAACACAGAAATCAAAAGCTTTTTTAAGTACATAAAGAGGAAGAGAATAGCTAAAGTAAATGTTAGCTCCTTAGAGGACAGGACAATACTGGTGAGGTTTCAATGGGGAGCATCGAGATGTTGGAAGCACTAAACCAATATTTTAGAACATAGAACAATACAGCACAGAACAGGCCCTTCGGCCTTCGATGTTGTGCCGACCAAAATAAAAAGCAATGCCCCTCCTAACTAAACCATTCCCTTCTCATCCATATACTTATCAACTAACCTCTTAACGCCACCAAACTTGGCGCATCTACAACAGCTGCAGGCAGGGCATTCCACTCCCTAATCACTCTTTGAGTAAAGAACCTACCTCTGATATCCGTCCTATAACTCATACCCCTTAATTTAAAGTTTGGTCCCCTCGTGCTAGCTTTTTCCATCCTAGGAAAAAGGCTATCACTGTCCCCCCTATCCAAACCTCTAATCATCTTATATGTTTCAATAAGATCCCCCCTTAGCCGCCTCCTTTCTAACGAAAACAGCCTCAAATCCTTCAACCTCTCTTCATAGGACATGCCCTCCATACCAGGCAACATCCTAGTAAACCTCCTCTGTACCCTCTCCAATGCCTCCACATATTTCTTATAATGTGGCGACCAGAACTGCACACAATACTCCAAGTGCGGCCGCACTAGAGTTTTGTACAGCTGCAACATGATGCTGCGGCTCCTAAAATCAATCCCCCTACCAATAAAAGCTAAGACTCCATAAGCCTTCTTAACAACTTTATCCACTTGACTGCCTACTTTCAGGGATCTATTGACACATACACCAAGAATTTGCCTCTCTTCACAGTGGAGAATAATAAAAATTTTCTAAAACTGTAGTTAATGTAGAAGAACTTGGTGCAATAGTTATCACTAGGAAGAAGGTATTGAATAAACTAGTGGAATTAAAGGCAGATAAGTCTTCAGGACCTGATGGCTTGCACCCTATGAGCTGTCTACAGAGATATTGGATACATTGATTGTGAAATTTCAGAATTCCTGGGATTCTAGTAAAGTCCTGGTAGATTGGTAGATTGGCAACATGCTGATGTGATATCCCTATTCAAAAAGGGAGAGGGGCAAAAAAATAGGAAAGTATGGGATGTTATCTTGACATTTGTAGTGGGGAAGTTGCAGAAATGAATCATTAAGAAGGAAATGAATGAGCATTTGGAAAGACAAAGCTCAATCCACCACTGTCAGCATGGTTTCGTGAAGGGTAAGTCATGATTGACAAGTTTGCTTGAGTTCTTTGAGGACATAATCAGCAAGGTGAATAGCAGGGAATCTTGTGGATATGGTATATCTGGATTTCCAGAAGGCATTTGATAAGGTGCCACATGAAAGGCTGATCGAGAAGGTGAGATTGCAAAGGATTGGACATGGTGTACAGGATTGGATTAAGGAGTCGCTGACAGACAAAAAGCAGAGGGCCGGGGTAAATGCTGGTGAAATGTAGAGTGCCACAGGGGTCAGTCCTCAGACCACAACTGTTTACAATCTATATAAATGATCTGCAAGCAGGGATAGAGTGTAATACAACCAAATTTGTGGATGGTGCAAAAACCAGGTGTGAAAGCAAGCAGTGAAGAGAATATTAAGACTTTACAGTTGACTATAGATAGGCTAAGAGAATGTGCCAATGTTTTGCAGATGGAATTTAATGTGGGTAAGTGTGAAGTTATACATTTTGGCAGAAAAAAAATAGAAAAGCAAATAGCTTTAAATAGCAAACAGATTCAAAATGTTTCCAGGCAGAGGGATCCGGTGTCCATGTTCATGAATTGTGGAAAGTTGGTATGTATGTGCAGTATGTGTTAAAAAGGCAAATGGGATGTTGGCGTTTGTTGCAAAGGGATCAGAGTACAAGAATAGATCAGTTTTGGTGAGACCATATCTCGAGTACGGTGTTCAGTTTTCATCTCCTTACCAGAGGAAGGATGAGGTAGCATTGGAGACAGTTCAGAGGAGGTTCACCAACTTGATTCTAGGGATGAAAGGGTTGACAAATTAGGAGAGATTAAACAGTTTAGGTTTATACTCGCTGGTGTGTAGCAGAATGAAAGGGGGTCTGATTGAGGCCTATAAAATTTTAAAAAGGATTGATAAAGTAAATCTTGGCCAAATGCTTCCTCTTGCGGGGCAATTTTGAACAAGAGGTCATCTTGTCGAAGAGATCAACAGGAAGACCCCAGCTATTCGTTACGTTGAAAGGCAGTAGATTTATAAACTGAGATATGGAGGAACTACTTCTCACAGAGGGTGGTGAATTTGCTGCCCCCTAGTGTGGCAATTGTTGAATGGTCTCAAGAAGATATTTATTTTTTGAAAAAAAGGGATATGGAGAACGGTTGGGGAGGTGGATTTGAGAACAGGGAGAGACCAGTCATGATCTGATTGAATGGCGGAGCAGGCGAGAAGGGTTGAATTTGCTGACTACCTGCTCCTAATTCCTATGATGGCTTTTGGCAAAGTCCCACATTAGAGATTAGTGTAAAATTAAAGCGCCTGGGATTGGGGTGACGTATTGAGATGGATAGAAAACTAGTTGACAGACAGGAAACGGAGAGTAGGAATAAACGGGTCTTTTTCCAAATGGCAGTCAATGACTATTGGGTACTGCAGGGGGTCAGTGCTGAGACCCTAACTATTCACTATATATGTTAATGATTTAGATGAGGAAATTAAATGAAATGTCTCCAAATTTGCAGTTAACACAAAGCTGAGTGGGAGGATGAGATTGAAGGAGATGCAGAGATCCTTCAGTGCGATTTGGATAAGTTGAGCGGGCAAGTGAATGGCAAATGCATATAATTTGGATAAATGCGAGGCAATCCCCGTTGATAGCAAAAACGAGAAAGCAAATTACTGTTTGGCCATAAATTAGGAGAGGGGAATATGCAACAAGCCGTGGGTGTCCCTGTACACTAGTCAGTAGACATAAGCATACACTTGCAGCAGACAGTAAAGAAAGCAAATTGTATGTTAGCCTTCGTAGTGAGAGGATTCAAGTGCAGGAGCAGGATTGATGCCACGCTGGGCAGCACTGCTACTTCGCAGGCCAGCGACTCAACTTCAGATCTGGTCTTGGGTGACTATCTATGCGGAGTTTGCATGTTCTCCCCATGTCTGTGTGGGTTTCTTCCAAGTGTTCTGATTTTCTTCCATGGTCCAAAGATGTGCAGGTTGGGTTAATTGGCCATGCTAAATTGACGCTTAGTATCAAGAGAATTAGCAGGGTAAATATGTGGGGCTGGGCCTAGGTGGGATTGTTGTTGGTGCAGGCTTGATGGCCAGAATGAGCTGCTTCTGTACTATAGAGATTTTATGATTCTGTGTCTTGTTGCAATTAAACTGGGCTTGGTGAGACCACATCTGGAATATTGTGTGTAGTTTTGATCTCTTATCTAAGGAAGAATGTATTGCTTTAGAGGGAATGCAAAAAAGGTTTACCAGATGACTCCTGGAATGGCAGGACTGATATATAAAGAGAGATTGAGTCAGTTAGAATGATATTAGCTTGAGTTCAGAGGAATGAAGAGGATCTCATAGAAACCTAAAAAATTCTAACAGAATTAAACAGGTTTGGTGCAAAAAGGATGTTCCTGATAGTGGGGGTGTCTAGGGCAATTGGTGGAATTATTTCCTTCTGTACTGTAACAAGTGTATGACATTGCTAATTCCCACATCAGAGGAAGTAAACTTTCCCTGTTCAACCTATCAAAATGTTCATGATTAGCCTTTCCATCTTCCTCTCTCGTTCATGGAAACAGACCCAACACATCCAGTCTTTCTTCATAATATTGTTTTCCATCCCCAATGTCATCTTGGAGAACATTTTCTATAATCTTCCACTAATGAGTTATCCAAAATTATTTCTGCTTCAGTGACTATCTGTGATGCATGGAAAACAGCATATAACTTTTATTCCTTTTGCTACTTGTATGAGTAAACTAAACTCAAAGTTTGAGTTTGTCCAAAGTGTGTCATCTTGACTGGGTCCTGATATGACTGAGGAATCAAGCGCATAAAAACTAGGAGCAGGCATAAGCCATCTGGCCCTCAAGACTGCTCTGCCATTCATGGCTGATCTTTTTGCAGACTCAGTTTCACTTACCCACCCATTCACCATAACCCTTATTTCCTTTATTGTAAAAATTTATCTATGCTTGCCTTAAAAACATTCAATGAGGTTAATTGAATGCAGGATCAGCATGCGTGTCTGCAGTTCATATTATTTACATAGTGTTCGCATAAACTAAGATGAGCTCTCACTTATGAGCTACTAATTGGTTGTGACACTTTGAAAACTTGCTTGTTAAACTTCAAAACGTTCCTACTTTATGTTGACTTTGCTTTAACTCCACTATTGGAAACAAATTCTGCTTCTCAGGGCATATTGAATTTCTAGGAAAAAGAAAGTGCCTTCAAGATCAGCATCAATTTTTTTTCTCCTTGCAATTATAGTCTGAACAACAATATCCCGTAGAACTATTCTTGACCTGAAGTTCTGAAGAAAGTTCCTTAACCTGAAGTGTTAACTTTGTTTCTAGCTCCACAGGTTCTGTTTTTATTTTAGGTTGAGTTTTATGAAAAGGTGGTTGTGTTTTGTTGATGGCCTTTATGGGCTGCATTGCAATTGAAAAGAGTAGTTTCTGGTTATTTCAAAGAACAGAGAACATTCTTTGTTCTTTGTTGGTTATTTCCTACCCTAATAATTAGGAAAGTAATAATTACATTCTCAATTGCTGTAGGTTTACACATGAAAGTAAATGAACGTAGCTGCTCGTTTGATGGTGATGCAGACAGAATTGTATACTATTACATCGATGAATCTGGATGTTTTCATCTTCTTGATGGAGATAAGATTGCAACTTTAATTACTACATTTCTAAAGGAGCTTCTTGCCAAGGTAAAATGTTCCTATATGTCTTCTTACCATGTTGCTATAACAAATATCACTGGGAAAATCAGCATCTGTGGGGAGAGCAGGCATGTTCATGTTTGTGTGGACCCTTCATCAGAATTGTCTGTTAGAAAGATCTATACCTAAAACATCAAAGTAATTGGTAAAAGAAGCAAATTCCTAGAACCATTCTCTGCACCCTCTCTAAGCCCTGCACATTCTTCCTAACTAAAATGTGATGCCCTGAAGTGCACATGTTACTGCCGATGAGGCCAAACCAATGCTGTGTAAAGACTAATCATAACTTCCTTGCCTTTGTATCCTATGCTTCCAAATTTATAAATGCATACAATATAAATTTTAAAATACAAATTTTTAGCCATACAATTCCAGGTCTCTATTCCTGCACCTCCTTTATTTTACATTGTCAATCTTTGTTCTCCTACTAAAATGAATGGTTTCATTCTTCTCTACAATAAAATTTATCTGCCACATAAAATCATAGGGTCCCTATAGTACAGAAGGAGGTCGTTTGGCCCATTGAGTCTGCACCAAAGCCCTGCATATTTATTCCACCAATCCCCTTAACATAAAACATCTTTGGATACTAAGGGTCCAGTTAGCATGGCCAATCAACCTAACCTGCCCATCTTTAGACTGTGAGCACCCAGAGAAAACTTCACAGACATGGGGAGAACGAGCAAATTCCGCATAGTCATCTGGAATCGAACCTGGGTCTCTGGCCTGAGGCAGCAGTGCTATCCATTGTGCTACTGCATTCCCCGTTGCAATGACCTGCAGGACTACAGGGAAAATCATAGTAAGAAGTTTATCCGGCAGCACTAGCTTTTGGAGCCTCAGGCTCCTTTAGCAGGTGAGCGAAGAGCTGTGTTTACAAACAGTCCATTAACAGATACAAATTCAATTTACAAGATAATGGTTGGAATGCGTATTTTTACAGATAATCGAAGTCTTAAAGGTAATGATATTGTGAGAGGAGAAAGGACCAAACACAGCGTTAAAGAGGTATGTATTGTCTCCAGCCAGGACAGATAGTGAGATTTTGCAAGTCCAGGCAAGTTGTGGGGGGGCTTACAGATGGTAGGACATGAAGCCAAGATTTTGGTTGAGGCCGTCCTCATGTGTGGAACTTGGCTGTCAGTTTCTGCTTAGTGATTCTGCGTTGTTGTGTGTTGTGAAGTCCGCCTTGGAGAATGCTTATCCAAAGATCAGAGGCTGAATGCCCATGACAGCTGAAGTGTTCCCTGACTGGAATGGAACACCCCTGCCTGGTGATTGTCAAGCCATGTTCGTTTATCTGTTGTTGTAGCGTCTGCATGGTATCCTCAATGTACCATGCCTCGGGACATTCTTTCCTGCAGTGTATCAGGTAGACAATGTTACCCAAGAATATGTACCATGTACATGGTGGATGGTGATCTCACATGAGGTGATGGCATCTGTGTTGATCATTTGGCATGTCTGACAGAGGTTGCTGTGGCAGGGTTGTGTGGTACTGTGGTCACTCTTCTGAAGGCTGGGTAGTTTGCTGCGGACAGTGGTCTGTTTGAGGTCGTGCGGTTGTTTGAAAGCAAGAAGTGGGGGTGTAGGGATGGCCTTGGCAAGATGTTCGTCTTCACCAATGACATGTTGAAGGCTCCAGAAAAGATGTCATTGCTTTTCCTCTTCGGGGAAGTACTGGACAGTGAAGGGAACTCTGTCTGCTGTGTCCCGTGTTTGTCTTCTAAGGACATGGGTGCGATTTTTTTCACTGTGGCATGTTAGAATTGTCGATCGATGAGTTGAGTGCCATATCCTGTTCTTATGAGGGCGCCTTTCAGTGTCTATAGGTGGCTGCTGCAATTTTCCTCATCTGAGCAGATCCTATGTATACATAGAGGGCTTGTCTGTAGGGGATGACTTCATTAATGTGTTTGGGATGGAAGCTGAAGAAGTGAAGCAGCATGAAGTTATCTGTGGGCTTACAGTACAGTGAAGTGCTGAGGTAATCATTCTTGATGGAGATATGTGTGTCCAAGAGTGCAAATGATTCTGGAGAGTAGTCCATGGTGAGTCTGATAGTGGCATGGAACTTGTTGATGAATTACATTGTCTGCAGCTGTAAAGACTTGATTATCTGTAAAGACTTGCATTCCAACCGTAACCTTGTGACTTGAATTTGTTTCTATATATGCCCTGTTTGTGAACATCCACCTGATAAAAGGAGCCTGAGGCTCCAAAAGCTAATGCTGCCAAATAAACCTGTTGGACTTCAACTTAGTATTGTGAGACTTAATACTGTGCTTACCCCAGTCCAATGCTGGCATCTTCACATTACAAGGGAAATAGCAGGGAAGTGGGACTTGGTGAGTTGCTCTTGTAGAGAGCCAGCATAAACACATGTTGAATGGCCCCCGTCTGTGCTTTAACCTTGCTATGATATCATGTTCTCTTGAACTCTCCATCGTCATTCTCAATATTTGCAATGAGAGGGAACACAATGGTATAGAAGTAACACAGTCTGCTAGTAATTCAGCAGCCCAAGTTAATGTTCTAGAAAACACAAGTTAAAATCCCATCATGGTGGAATTTAAATTCAATTAGAAGTCTGGAATTAAAAGCTAGTCTCAGTAATATTGGCCATGAAACTATCATCAATTATTGTAAAAATCCATCTGGTTAACTAATGTCTTTTTAGGGAAGGAAATCTCTCATCCTTACTTGATCTGGCCTACATATAACTCCAGATGCATAGCAGTGTGATCACTATCTCTGATGGCCTAGCAAGCGACTTAGTTCTAGGGCAATTAGGGCTGAGCAATAAATTCATATCCCATGAAAGGATAATTTTTTTTAAAAAAAATGTGTACATCTTCTTCGCATCAGATCTGATTTGGAACTTCGGTTAAAGATGTTGGACAAGTTATTTTTGCATTCCATTGATGTATTTTCTTGGCCAGTGCACACAAATGTTCTGCACAGAGGGATCTGATCCATACCTAAAGAGTGACTTTGTCATCTTCAGTGTCACTTTTAAGAGAGCCTATAATTTCCATTTCATTTAGTCCGATTTCTGTGGCATAAAATCTTTCCATCGTATTCACTTCAGCCATATTTCCTGTTAAGTTTGCCTAATTCCATTATGTGGTCCAGCCAGCATTCCTGTTGAGATCTATAAAGCTGGTCTGAATACTTGCTCAAAGTTTCAGGGCTTTTAACAATAATCAGGAAGAAGAGATACACCCTCCTGACTTGCATAATATCATCATTGTTTCACCTCTCAAGAAGTGTAATGAATCAGTTTATTGATTTATGGAGTTAGATCCCTTCTAACCACTACAGAAAGATTCTCACATGAACCTTCCTGAACTGCTTCTTGCATGTCAGTGAAGAAGTCTTTCCCAAAATCCAATGTGGTCTTCGGCCATTCAGGAGAGTCCTCTTTTTTTGATCTTTTCTTATTCGACAAATCTAAGGAAAGAGCCTGGTACAGCGCAAAGAGAAATACGTAGCCTTTTATTGATCTGTTAAATGCTTCTAACTCCTTTACGTAAAGCAGCTTTGGAAAGTCTTCCAGAGATTTTGATACCCAGCAAAATTGGTTTCTATCTTGTGACTCCAGTATTTCGGTCTGACAGCAAAACTGTGCTTTTTAATCATAGAATCAAAGAATTCTGTAGTGCAGAAGGAGGCCATTCAGCCCATCGAGTCTGCACTGATCTCAATCCCACCTAGGCCCTATCTCCATAACCCCATGCATTTGCCCCAGCCAGTCCCCCTGAAACTAAGGGGCAATTTAGCATGGCCAATCAATCTAACCTGCACATCTTTGCACTTGGTTTGATTTTGGATAACGGATTGGTATTTGAGCTGTACTGTACCCAGATGGGTGTCAAGCAAGGATGTACGATTGTACCAACTTTGTTCGCTATTTACCTCAGCTGTGTATCTAGTCATGTCTGGTCACTTGTGACCAACTTCCAGAAGGATCATGATTGAATATTGACTTGGCAGCAGATTTTTCAATCTCGACAAGAGGAGAGCCAGGACTAAGGTGACTCACCAGCTTGTTCTTGACTGTGTCTGATTCCATTATTTTATTTAAGTAACCGTCTCCTGTGTAACCCAAACCTGTTCAGACTGATGCTTTTGATGCCTGCTTTACAAAAATGCTGGGAGTGAAGAGCCATATCGAGTTTACTGTTTGGGATGGTACAGTGGCTAGCACTGCTGTCTGACAGCATCAAGAACCCGGGTTCAGTTCCAGCCTTGGATCACTGTCTGTTTGGAGTTTGCACGTTTTCCCTGCGTTTGCATGGGTTTCCTCTGGGTGTTCTGGTTTCCTCCCACAATTCAAAGATGGACAGGTTAGGTGGATTGGCCATGCTAAATTTCCCCTTGGTGTCAAGGCAACCAGCTTAGGTAAATGCTTGGGATTATGGGGATAGGGCCAAGGTAGGATTGTAATTGGTGCAGACTTGATGGGGTGAATGGCCTCCTTCTGCACTGTAAAATTTTGTGATTGCAAAGGACAGTTTTGTTGTCATACCAAAATACCGGAGTCGTAAGATAGAAACAAATTTTGCTGGACATCAAAATTTCTGGAAGACTTTCCAAAGCTGCTTTGCAATAAAGAAGTCAAAGTTCTTTTTAGAACATAGAACATAGAAGTTTTAGTTATTAAGATCCTACTTAGCAGAAAATATTTTTCCTTTGTCCATAACATTGTGATTCCAAGACTTATTGTTGTTAATTTTGACTTTTTCTTTTGCTTCAAGAATTACCAAGCAAATATTTGTGCTATAACCGTACCATCAATGCCCTTGTCCTGTAAGTTAAACATGGTATGATTAAAGGACCCATCCAACGTTGAAACAAAGCAGTGACTGTGAGCAGTGAACAAATCTCTTGAATTGTGTCTCAGGTGCACCTAACTGATGTCCTTTTATTGCTTAGGCAGATTTGGACTTGCAGATAGCAGTAGTGCAGACTGCATATGCCAATGGAAGCTCAACAAGGTATATCGAAGAGGTCATGAAGGTAATACAATTGAATCTGAATTATTTTATGATTTTTAATGGTTTCAAGAGTTGCTTATGACATATTTTATATTTAGTTATCTCAATGTGTAACTTTACTGGACAGAATTCCAATAATCAGTGTAGCCATGAACAACACAAAGCAAGTTAAGTTTGTGGCACCATGATTGGCTTTGCTGCACAACAAAGAATGATACTGTGCAGAAGAGGCCCTTTGGCCATTGCGTGTGCATCAATATTGTAAGAAATAGCTGATCTTCCGTCAAATTCCATTCACCAGCACTTGGTCCATAGCCTTGAATGTTGTGACATACCAAGTGCTCATCTAGGTACTTCTTAAAGGATGTGAGACAATTTGTCTCCACCACTCTCCCAAGGTGCACATTCTATACCTCCACCACCCTCTGGATAAAAAGCTTTTTCTACTCATTCACCTTAAATCTCTTGCCTCTCACCTTCAACCTATGTTGCTAGTGACTAACCTTTCAATGAAGGGGAACAGCTGCTTTCTAACAATTATGTTCATACCTCTCCTAATTTTGACACCTGCGTCAGATCACCCTCAGTCTTCTCTGTTCCAATGAAAACAGCTCAATTTATCGAACCTCTCTTCATAACTTAAGTGTTCCATTCCAGGCAGCATTCTCTTCTACACCCGTTGCAGTGCAATCACGTTCTTCCTATCATTGGTCATCAGAACTGCACATTGTAGTCTAGCTGTGGCCACAAATAGATCCTTTACAACATCCAACGTGATTTCCTGCTTTTGTAATCTATGTCTCGATTGATAAAGGTCTCATATGTCTTTCACTACCTTACTAACATCCCTTGTGCCTTTAGATTTCTATAGACAATCACACCAAGATCCCTTTACTCTACTGCACTTCCTAGTGTCTTACCATTCATTGAATACTCCCATGTAAAATTACTCCTTCCAAAGTGTATCACTTCATACTCGCAAGGTTAAATTCCATCTGCCACTTATCTCCCCTCTTGACTATCCCGACTATATCTTCTTGTAGCTCAAAGCATTCGTTGTTAGCCACCAGCCAATCTTTGTTTATCAGCACATTTACTAATCCCACCCCACACATGTAGTTTATACAAATAATGAATAATGGAGGACTCAGCAAAGATCCCTATGGTATGCCACTGGACTTTCAATCATCAAAGCAGCCTTCTGTCATCACCCTCTACTTCCTATAACTGAGCCAATTTTGAATCCATATCAAATTACCCTGTGTTCCATTTGCATCTTTATAAGTCTGCCATGTGGGACTTTTGCTGAAATCCTTCATAAACTACATCAACTGTTCTCATCTGTATGGCTGGTGTTAATGTATATACCTATAAATTTACGGTGCCTGCAGAACCACAAGGTAGGTTTGGTAACTTGAACACAGGAGCTCTTTATTATAGAGGGGCACTGTTCCACAGTCAGATCTAAGGCTGCACAACCAGGTGCAGTCACCTGATCTACATTTTTAAAGGGGCGGTATGCACCTCAAACTCCAACATACATTATTTAGAGATATTACACTGGTCACCTCCTCAAAAAATTCAGTCAGTTTTTTTGGCATGACCTCCCAAAGATTATCCCACGCTGATTATCCCTGATCAAGCCTTGCCTCTGTAAGTGGAGATAGATGCTGTCCTTTAGAATTTTCTCCAATGGTGTCCCTACCATTGACATGAGACTCACTGGTCTGTAGTTCCTTGGCTTATCTTTACAACCCTACTTAAATAGCAAAATCACATTAGCTGTTCTCCTTTCCTTTGGCACCTTCCTCTTAATGTGAAGATGCCAGTGTTGGACTGGGGTAAACACAGTAAGAAGTCTCTCAACACCAAGTTAAAGTCCAACAGGTTTATTTGGTAGTAAACATCACTAGCTTTCGGAACACTGTTCCTTCATCAGATGAGTGGAGAGTTCTCCACTAACCTGATGAAGGAACAGCGTTCTGAAAATTTACTATCAAATAAACCTACTGCACTTTAACCTGGTGTTTAACCTGGTATCTCCCTCTTAGCCAGAGAGGAATTTAAAAAATCGTGTGCCCATATCCTCCTCTATTTATCCTCTTCCCATTGACATGAGAATATCTTGCGATTTTCCCCACTTTTACAGCCAGAACTTTCTCCTATTCCTTCTCTGCTTTTGTAATTGATTTCTTAAGTTCTACCCTGTACTTTATTAATGTCTCCGCATTTCTCCCCTTGTTCCTACTAAAAGCGTTTCTTTTCCTTCTCATTGAATTTTGAACGTCTCTGGTCATCCATTGTTCTCTGGATTCATTACTCCTTCCTATCTCCCTGGAGGGAACGTGTTGGGCTTGTTTTCTCTCCATTTTCTTTTTGAATGTGTCCCCATTGCTCTTTTGTAGATACTGGTCCCCATTGGTAGTTCCCAGGCTACTTGGCCATTTCTCAGCCGTTTGGCTGAACATAGAACATTACAGCGCAGAACAGTCCTTTGGCCTTCGATGTTGCGCCGACCAATTAAGAAAAAGCAAAGACCCTCTAACCAAAACCTTTTCATCCATAAACTTATCTACTAACCTCTGAAACACCACCAAACTTGGCGCATCTACAACTGCAGCAGGCAGGGCATTCCATATCCTTACCACTCTCTGGGTAAAGAACCTACCTCTGACATCCATCCTATAACTACAACGCCTTAATTTAAAGCTATGTCCCCTCGTGCTAGCTTTCTCCATCCTAGGAAAAAGGCTATCGCTGTCCACCTATCTAAACCTCTAATCATCATATATGTTTCAATAAGGTCTCCTCTTAGCTGCCGCCTTTCTAATGAAAATAACCTCAAATCCCTCAGTCTCTCTTCATAAGACCTGCCCTCCATACCAGGCAACATCCTGGTAAACCTCCTCTGTACCCTCTCCAATGCCTCTACATCTTTCTTATAATGTGGGGACCAGAACTGTACACAATACTCCAAGTGCCGCACTAGAGTTTTGTACAGTTGCAACATGATGTTGTGGCTCTGAAATTCAATCCCCCTACCAATAAAAGCTAAGACTCCGTATGCCTTCTTAACAACCTTATTGACTTGATTGCCAACTTTCAGGGATCTATGCACATATACACAAAAATTCCTCTGTTCATCAACACTATTAAGAGTCCTACCATTAGCCCTATACTCTACACATTTATTATTCCTGCCAAAGTGAATTACCTCACACTTTTCTGCATTAAACTCCATTTGTCACCCCTCGGCCCAGCTCTGCAACTTGTCCAAGTCTCTTTGCAAACTGTAACACCCCTCTTCACTATCTGCCACTCCTCCGACTTTGGTGTCATCCGCAAATTTACTAATCCATCCTTCAATACCCTCATCCAGATCATTTATAAAAATTACAAACAGCAGGGGCCCCAAAACAGACCCCTGAGGTACACCACTTGTAACCGAACTCCATGATGAATAACTTCCATCAACCACCACCCTCTGTCTTCTATCTGCTAGCCAATTCCTAATCCAATTAGCTAAATCACCCTCAATCCCATACATCTGCATTTTCTGCAGAAGCCTTCCATGGGCCACCTTATCGAACGCCTTACTAAAGTCCATATATACCACATCAACTGCCTTACCCCCATCCACCTCTTTGGTCGCTTTTTCAAAAAACTCAATAAGGTTAGTAAGGCACGACCTACCCTTCACAAAACCATGCTGACTATCCCCAATCAATTCATTTCTCTCTAAATAACTATAAATCCTATCCCTAATAATTCTCTCCAATACTTTGCCCACAACAGAAGTAAGACTCACCGGCCTATAATTCCCCGGAAAATCTCTATTCCCCTTCTTGAACAATGGGACCACATTCGCTATCCTCCAGTCTTCCGGCACTATACCCGTAACCAACGACGACCTGAAGATCAGAGCCAGAGGCTCTGCAATCGCCTCTCTCGCCTCCCAGAGAATCCTAGGGTAAATCCCGTCCGGCCCAGGGGACTTATCTATTTTCAAACCCTCAAGAATATCTAGCACCTCCTCCTTATCTACTTCAATACTTTCCAGTTTACAACCCTGTATCCCAGTGTTCTCCACAACTACATTTACATCTCCCTGTGTGAATACCGAAGAGAAATATTTGTTCAGTGCCTCTCCAATCTCTTCAAGCTCCCCGCACAACTTCCCACTGCTCTCTCTGACTGGCCCTAATCTTGCCCTAACCTTGCCTAACCAATCTTCTATTCTTAACATTATCTAAAGTCTGAGCGTCAGATCAAGCCCAAGATGGCAATGCCTTGTCTTGTCAGCTTGGATCTTGTTTTTAAGTTTTCTATGACCAAACCAGCTCTGTATTCATCTAGTGATTCCACCCCGATATCCATGTGACTTAAATTTTTGCACCAGTCTGCCATGTAGTACCTTGTCAAATGTCCGTGTAAACTACATTTGCAGTTCTTCCCTCATTAATTATCTTTGTCAACTCTTCGAAAAACTTAACCAAGTTGGTGAAACATGACCTTCTCCTATAAAATCATGCTGCCTGTCACTAACTAGTCCATTTTCTCCCAAATGTGTACGTATCCTGCCCCTCAATATCCTCCCCACCTGTGACGTCAGACTCACCACCTCTGATTTTCTGGATTATCCCTGCTTGCTTTCTTAAACAAGGGAATATCATTGGTTATTCTCCAGTCCTCTAGAATCTCGCTTGTGGTCAACGAGATTAAGAAAATATCTGTTAAGAAATCTTCACATCCTATATTAAGATTGGAGGTAGTGTAGCATTATTGATAAAAGAGTCATTGCAGTAATGAGGGCGGATATTTTAGAAGGCTCTTTAAATGAGGCCATTTGGATGGAGCTTAAAAATATAAAAGGTGTAATCACTTTGGAGTTATACTACTGGTCTCCCAGAGTTAGATGGAAATAGAGGAGCAGAAATGAAGGCAAATCTAGAGGTTTAAGAGGAATAGGGTTATAGTAGTAGGGGATTTTAATTTCGCCAGTATTAACTGGAATTGCCTTTGTGTGAAACAAATTATGATGTAGAGATGCCAGTGTTGGACCGGGGTAAACACAGTAAGAAGTCTGACAACACCAGTTTTAAATTCAACCGATTTATTTGATAGTAAACAAACAGTAGTTTTAAATCTACTGTTGTCAGACTTCTGACTGTGAAAAAAATTAGTCGGGTTGGAATTTTTAAAGTGCATCCAGAGAGCTTTTTGTGCTAGTATGTAGAAAGTCCTACTAAATGCTGGTAAATAGGATTAGTATAGATTGGTATTTGATGGTTGGCATAGACATGGTGAACCAAAGGGCCTATTTCTGTGTTGTATGGCACTTAAGTATCAGCAGACAAATGAAGTGTCAATATCGACATGCCTGCATTTGTTGTCTGATTTCTAACATTTGTTATTATTTTTCTTAGGTTCCTGTGTACTGTGTGAATACTGGAGTGAAATATTTGCACCATAAAGCGCAGGAATTTGATATTGGGGTTTATTTTGAAGCAAATGGCCATGGCACAGTGAGTGACAGTTTGAATGTCTGCTGGTCTGTTTTATTGAAGTATTCATGATATTTTTAAAGACTATCTGTGCTCTTGACTAAAGATTGAATTTATGAAATAACTAAGATTTAAATTGTAGCCATATAGCTGACATCACATATTCTGTCTTTTTTTGCTACTTTCCCCAAATTATTGTTTATTTGGTTGAAGTGGAAAGGAAAACTATTGGAAACAGTTAGCAGGACTGTTCTTATACACTTTTCTTTAGTAGTCAGTGAAACATTGCCTAGTCCAAGGGCTTGGATGCCTGACTGCTCATTTATCTGTGGTATGGTCATGGTTAGGGTGTGGTGATAAAAGACAAAGCACTTTACCTGTTAGCAGCAAGTATATGACAATGCATTCCTAAAGAAGGTCATATGTCCTGTGTATACCTTGTGGAGATTACTTTTTCATATTTGAAATGTTAATATTTTAAACTTTAATTTAGTCAGCTTGCTGTGACATAAGACATACTCACTGCGTTCTGTATTTATAGTGGAAATAGAAATAACATGTTTATTTACCTTAGCAGCCTATCAGATGGCAAAAGCAATTGAAGATGATGAAAAATCTTGAAATCACTAGATGTCATTTGCAAGTCTCTGGGTTAACTTTTTCTCAGATAATATTGTAACACTCAGAGAAAGGTGCATTTAATCATTGTGGAATCTACCATTATTAATTTAATCCCATTTTAAGTTGGATGGTTTAAAGACATGAAGATGTAGTATTTCTTTGTAACAATATAAAAAGTATTCAAACTCAATAGAAAAATTAGTGTGGTGATCTAATGATGTGAACACAGGAATAGTTGTGTTTCCACGAACTCTTGTTTGTAAATCCTTTTTTAAATCCTGATAAATGTCTCATTATCACTTTATACTGAAATATATACTCTGTGCTATGTCATAGAGCTATACAGCACAGTAAAAAGATCCATTAACTGTTTGTGTTTGTGCTGGTCAAAGAGAAGCCACCTAACTATTCTAATCCCATTTTCCATCATTTGGCCCGTAGTCTTTTACCCTTGGCATTGTAAGTGCACACCTAAATACTAAAATGTTACAAGTGTCTCTGGCTTCACCACCCTTTTGGCAGTGTGTTCCAGACTTCACCACCCTCTGAGTGAAAAAGATTTTCTTCATGTATCCTTCTAAACTTCCTTCCCTTTCCCTTGATCTATTCCTCCGAGTAATTAATCCCTCCATCAAGAGGGAAATTTCTTCCTTTCTCTCTATGTTCCTAACCAATTTATACATTTCAATCATGGCTCCCCCTATGCCGAGCAAAACAACCCTATCCAATCTCTATTCACAACTAAAACTCTCCAGCCCCTGCAACATCTGCATTCTTTGCAGTGCTATCACATCTCTCCTGTAATGTGAATTCATTTTTGGTAAATACTAATGACAATGCCGAAGAATGTCTCGAAAGTTGTCAATAAATGCTCCTCTTGATCCAGTGGGCTGATGAATTGCAGATGGAGTTTAATTTAAAGAAATGTGAGGTGATGCATTTTGATAGATTGAGCCAGGGCAGGACTTAGTTAATGGTAAGGCGTTGGGGGAGAGTTATAGACGGAGAGATCTAATGGTATGTTCGTAAGTGGAGTCACAAGCGGACAGAGTAGTGAAGAAGGCATTTAGCATGGTTAGTTTCGTTGGCCAGAACATTGAATACATGAGTTGGGACATCTTGTTGAAGTTGTACAAGACATTGGTAAGGTCACATTGGAATATTGTGTACAATTTTGGTTACGCTATTATAGAAAGGATATTATTAAACTAGAAAGAATCAGAAAAGATTTAGTAGGATGTTACTGGGACTTGATGGCTTGAGTTATAAGGAGAGGTTGGATAGACTGGGACTTTTTTTTCTGGAGCGTAGAAGGCTGAGGGTGTACAAAATAACAAGGAGCATAGATCAGCTAGATAGTCAATATCTTTTCCCAAAGATAGGGAAGTCTAAAACTAGAGGGCACAGGTTTAAGGTGAGAGGGGAGAGATACATAAGTGTCCAGAGGGGCAGGTTTTCACACTGAGAGTGGTCAGTGTCTGGAACAAGCTGCCAGAGGTAGTAGGAGAGACAGGTACAATTTTGTTTTTTAACAACATTTAGACAGTTACATGGGTAAGATGAGTATAGAGGGATATGAGTCAAATGTGGACAATTGGGATTAGCTTCGGGGCTTTAAAAAAAAAAAGAGAGGTGTGGACAAGTTGGGCCGCAGGGCAGGTTTCTATACTATAAACCTCTCTGATTCTAAAAAGGTACATTTGGAAGCACCCAGGTTGGAGCTGGGCTTTCAACGTTCTGATCTGGTTGGAGAGTAGTCCCTGAACCTGGTGCTTTTGAAGGCAGTAGATCACTGCAAATGTTATCAGTGGTAGCCAATCTTTTGAAAAACATGAAATAAGATAGGCTATTCAGCCCTCTTGAGCCTGCACCACTATTCAATATGATCATGGATACTTTCAATATTCCACTCCAGCTTTCTCTGTATACCACTTGATCCCTTTGGCCACAAGGGCCACGTCCAGTTCCTTTTGAACATATCTAACAAACTGATCCCAACAGGTTTCTATGGTAGAGAATTCCACAGGTTCACAAGTCTAGACTGAAGAAGTTTTTCCTGACCTCAGTCCTGAATTTTTTTTTTATTTTTAGATTGTGGCCCCTAGTTCTGGACTTCCCCAACATCAAGAATATCTTTCCTGCATCTTGTCCCATCAGGATTTTTTCAATTCAGTTCATCTTTATTGTCATTATATAATGCACAAATACAAATAAAATGAAAATTGAGCTTGCAGGCTCCCAAGATGCAAAAAAAACCACAAATGCAGTAGTCATAAATAGCGCCAATACTCATTAAGTGTACAATGATCATCACCTGGGAATACATTATACGATGGAGTTCAGATAGGGAACAGCTCTGGGAAAAAGCTGTTCTTGAGTTGGGTCGTACAGGCTTAAATTCATTTGTAGCTCCTCCCAGGTGATAGTGTGGTGGGAGGGTGGCAAACAGTCTGTAGCTAGGATGGGTGGGATCTCTGGTGATGCTAAGAGATCGCCACAGCCAGTGTTTGTGATGAACGTCCTGGATGTCAGGTAGCTGAGTGCTGATGACATAATAGGCTGTTTTGACTACTTGCTGCAAAGCTTTCCGTTCAGAAATGAAGCAACTGTCGTACCACACCATAATGCAGTTTGACAAGATGTTTATTGTGCAGCAGTAGAAATTTGAGAGAAGCTGGGGGCGCAGATTGGTCTCTTTAGCCTCATCAGACTGTTGAGCTTTCTCCACCAGGGAGATGGAGTTGAGGGACCATGAGAGATTCTTTGTGATGTGGATGCTAAGGAACTTGAAGCTGCAGATCCTTTCCATCTCTACCCCATTGATATAAATGGGGGTGTGTGCGCTGCCTCTGGACTTCCTGAAGTCTACAATGAGTTCTTTGGTCTTCTTAGTGTTGAGGGCCAGGATGTTTCCAGCATCCCACATTGCCAAATGTTGGACATCCTCCCTGTAGACTGACTTGTTGTTGTTAGTGATCAAACTTACCATCATAGTATTGTTCGCAAACTTACCATCATAGTGGTAAACTTGATGGTATTGGTGCCACGGACAAGCACGCAGTCATAAGTGATGAGGGAGTAGAGAATGGAGCCCTGCATACATCTTTGTGGAGCCCCGGTACTCAGGATTGGAGGGGGGAACTGAGGTTACCTGTCCTAACTGACTGAGGCCTGTTACTTAGGAAGTCCAGGATTCATTTACAAAGGAACATGTTGACTCATAGGCTATGGAGTTTATGGACAAGCACGGTCGGAATGATGATGTTAAATGCTGAGTTGTAGACAATGAATAGCATTTTAACATAGGTGCTCTTGCCTTCCACGTGGGTCAGAGCAAAATGAAGAGCAGTAGGAAAAGCAACTTCCGTTGACCTGTTTGCACAATAGGCAAAGTGGTGCTGGTTGAGGTTGACAGAAATATTGGCTTTTAGATGAGTCAGGACCAATCTCTCGAAGCAGTTCGTTATTTTGAGGATGAGTGCAATAGAGTGATAGTCATTCAGTTGGCACAGGAACAATGGTTGTGCATTTGAAGCATGTGGTGACCACTGCTCGTGTCAGTGACAGGTTGAAGATGTCAGTAATAACCTCAGCCAACTGATCGGCATATGCTCTGAGTATCCATCCAGGAATGCCATCAAGGCCAGCAGCCTTGCAAGTGCTCAGTCTACATAGAGTAACCCTTATATCAGTAGTAGACAGTGAGCACCTGGTTATCCGGAGGTAGTGAGATCTTAGCAGCTGGTTCCTTGTTGTCCATGTCAAAGCGAAAATAGAGGTTGTTGGGCTCATGAGGCATTGTTGGTCAGGGGGCAAGTGTTCTTGCTTTTGTAATCTGTGATGAATTGAATGCCTCGCCACATATACCAGGGGTCTGTATTGTAGTGGAAATGATCCTCAATCTATAACATGTGGTTACATTTGGCATTAGACCTAGCTGCACTGTGGGCCACAACGTCGTAAGAAGTCTCACAGCACCAGGTTAAAGTCCAACCAATTTATTTGATAGTAATCCAGTGACAGTAATAGGATTGCTATCAGATAAATTGGTTGGACTTTAACCTGATGTCGTGAGACTTCTTACTGTGCTTATCTCAGTCCAATGCTGGCATGTATACATTATGGCCACAACATCGCTAGATTTGAAATCTATATCGTGTATTTTCAGCAGCAAATGGACTTCCCCATTCATTCAAGGTTTTAGGTTGGAGAATGTTGGAATGTTCTTATGAGATATGACATTTCTCTCACAATTGGGGGCATTGCTTTTATGTAAAGTAAAACTGTGGATACATGCTCCTTAATGTCTTTGTAAGAGTCCAGTATGGCTTTCCGAGCAAATATATATAGTCAGTGCATTCAGAACAGGCCTGAAGTTTGTTGACGGTCCCCTACGGCCATACTTTGACAGATGATTTGTTCTTGGAATGCTGTTGGGATAGTTTCCTTGAACAGTATGTAATGGAACCTACGAGGGAACGAGCTATCTTAGATCCGATACTGTGTAACGAGGCAGGTGGAATTAGGGATCCTCTTGGGATGAGTGATCATAGTATGGTTGAATTTCTGATGCAGATGGAGGGTGAGAAAGTAAGGTCCCGAACCTGTGTCCTCTGTTTGAACAGAGAGGAGTATGATAAGATGAGGACGGAACTGGCGAATGTAGATTGGGGGGCGCAGATTGATTGGCAGGACAGCTGAGGAACAGTGGAGGATTTTTAAGGAAATCTTTTTTGGTACTTAGCAGAAATATGTTCCGATGGTAAAGAAGGACTGTAAGGGAAGAGATACTCAGCCGTGGTTTTCGAAGGAAATAAAGGAGAGTATTAAGTTAAAAGCTAATGCGTTCAGAGTGGCTAAAAATAGTGGATGATTAGAAGATTGGGAAAGATTTAAAAAGCAACAAAGAATGACTAAGAAAGCGATAAAGAAAGGAAAGATAGAGTATGAAACTAAATTAGCTCTAAATTTAAAGAAAGATAGTAAAAGTTCTTAAAATATGTAAAGAGGAGACTGGCTAGAGTGAATGTTGGATCCTTGGACGACGAGAGGGGGTATTTAGATTTGGGTAATAAGGGAATAGCTAAGGGTTTAAATAATGGAGGAGGACACAATAGCTTGCTGAATATTAAAAACAGAAGGATGGAGGGAGATGAGGTCCTTAATGCCATTACTGTCACTACAGAGGTAGTGCTTGATAGACTAACGGGACTGAAGGCAGACAAGTCTACCTTGCATCCCAGGGTTCTGAAAGAAATAACAGAGGCGATAGTGGATACCTTAGTAATTATTTATCAAAATTTGCTGGACTCTGGGGAAGTGCCGGAAGATTGGAAAATGGCTAATGTTACGCCGCGGTTTAAAAAGGGTAGCAGACAAAAGGCAGGGACTTATAGGCTGGTTAGCTTAATGTTTGTATTTGGAAAAATACTAGAATCTGTCATGAAAGAAGAAATAGCAAGACACCTAGAAAAGAACGGTTTGATCAAGCGGATGCAGCACGAAGTCGTGTTTAACGAATTTATTGGATTTCTGTGAGGATGTGATTAATGCAGTAGACAGGGGAACTGGTGGATGTGGTGTTTTTAGATTTCCAGAAGGCCTTGCAAAAGGTTGCTGCAAAAGGTTAGGGGCACAGAGTTGGGGGTAAGGTGTTAGCGTGGATTGAGGATTGGTTAGCTAACAGGAAGCAGAGAGTTGGAATCAATGGGTGCTATTCTAGTTGGCAGTTGGTGACTAGTGGAGTGCTGCCAGGATCTGTGCTGGAGCCTCAACTGTTTACCACTTACATAGACAATCTGGGGGAGTGGGCTGAGTGTAGAGGAACGAAATTTGCTGATGACACGAAGATGAATGGAAAAGCAAATTGAGTGGAAGGCATGGAAAGCCTGCAGAGGGATCTGGATAGGCTAAGTAAGTGGGCGTGGACCTGGCAGATGGAGTATAATATTAGCAAGTGAAGTTATTCACTTTGGTAGAAATAATAGTAGGAGGGATTATTCTTTAAAGGGCGAAAACCTGCAGCATGCTACGTGTAGAGGGACCTGGGGGTCCTTGTGCACGAATCGCAAAAACCCAGTCTCCAGGTGCAGCAGGTGATCAAGAAGGTGAATGGAATGTTGGCCTTTACAGCGAGGGGGATAGAAAAGCAAGGAGGCTGCAACTGTACAGGCATTGGTAAGGCCGCAACTGGAATGCTGTGTACAATTTTGGTCACTGCATTTGCAAAAGGATATATTGGCCATGGAGGGAGTACGGAGAAGGTTCACTAGGTTGATACTGGAGATGAGGGGGTTAGCCTGTGAAGAGAGATTGAATAGACTAGGTCTGTACTCGTTAGAGTTTAGAAGGCTGAGGGGGGATCTTATAAGATAATGAAGGGGCTAGATGGCGTAGAGATAGAGAGATTCTTCCTGCTTAGAAAGAAAAGCAGAACTAGAGAGCACAGCCTCAAAATAAGTGAGGGAGGGGGCACTTTAGATCAGAGTTGAGGAGGAACTCTTTCACTCAAAGGGTGGTGAGTCTCTGGAATTCCCTGCCCATTGAAGTGGTAGAGGCTACCTCGCTGAATATATTTAAGTCATGGGTGGATAGATTTCTGATAGACAAGGGATTAAGGGTTATGGGAAGAAAACGGGAAAGTGGAACTGATCCACTTCAGATCAGTCATGATCTTGTTGAATGGTGGGGCAGGCTTGAAGGGCTAGATGGCCTATTCTTGCTCCTATTTCTTATGTTCTTATGATTTAATTTGTTTAATGAGAGGCTTGTATGCAGAGACTAGGAGCAAAGGAAGGTGGTCTAATTGCCCCAGATGGGAAAAAGTTTGACCTTATATATGTCCACCATGTTAGTATAAACATGGTTCAGTATGTTCACACTTCTTGTAGGAGATATTCTGGTGGAATTTTGGCAGTACAGTCTTGAGATTGGCTTGATTAGAATCTCCCGCCATGATGAATGCTCTGTCTGGATGTGTGGTTTGTAATTTGTTAATGGCACTGTAGAGGTCTTTCAGTGCTAATTTAGCATTAACATGTGGTGTACTATACACCACGGTGATGATAACAACTGTAAATTCCTAGGCAATTCCCTAGGAATTCCAGAACAGCATCTCGAGTTTGTGTACTAAGCATTGTTGGTACAAGTGCACAGTCCACTCTTACCAGAGTCAATTGTTCAATCAGAATGATAGACTATAAGTCAAGCTAGTTTGATAGCAGCATCGGAAGTATTGTTTTTTAGCCAGGTCTCCGTGAAGCTCAGTCCTTTATCCTTTTCTTTGAGGTGACTCTTTGACTGATCTCATCCATTTTAGTTACCAGTGACTGAATGTTGGCCAGGAAAACACTTGGAAGGTTTTCTGAGGAGCACCCTTCAGCCAGCTCACTTATCCCATTTTTGTTTACATTCTCACTGCGATCTGCATCGACTTCTGGCTGGGCATGTTAGCAACGCTAGTCCCAATGATCTGGCTTTGTCGGAGATGAGATCGTTCCTGCGTGAATGTGAGTTGCGTGCATTCAATCCAATATCCAAAACTGCCTGACGGCTGTAGAAATGTTTACCCATCCTCTGAGTGAACAGGCCTAGGACTAACATAAAAACAGTAAATAGATAACATCGTCTTGGGAGACAAAACCGTTGCGCCTATGTATGCTACCCATCTTGGGTAGTACTCAACATAAAACATATGTTTTATACCCAACATATAAAGCATGTTTTATATGTTTTTATGAGATTCCCCCTCATTCTTCTAAAATCCAGTGATTACAAGCCCAGTTGACCCAGTCTCTCATGTTAGTCCTGCCATTCCAGGAATCAGTCTGGTGAACCTTTGCTGGGGTTCCCTCAATAGCAAGAATGTCTTTCCTCAAAACTGCACACAAGATTTAAGGTGTGGCTTTACCAAGGCCCTGTATAACTGTAGCAAGACATCCTTCCTCCTGTACTTGAATTCTCTTGCTATGAAGGCCAACATGCCATTACCTTTCCTCACCACCTGCTGTACCTGTATAGAACATAGAACATAGAACAATACAGCACAGAACAGGTCCTTCGGCCTTCGATGTTGTACCGACCAAAATAAAAAGCAATGCCCCTCCTAACTAAACCATTCCCTTCTCTTCCATATACTTATCAACTAACCTCTTAAACGCCACCAAACTTGGCGCATCTACAACAGCTGCAGGCAGGGCATTCCACTCCCTAATCACTCTTTGAGTAAAGAACCTACCTCTGATATCCGTCCTATAACTCATACCCCTTAATTTAAAGCTGTGTCCCCTCGTGCTAGCTTTCTCCATCCTAGGAAAAAGGCTATCACTGTCCACCCTATCTAAACCTCTAATCATCTTATATGTTTCAATAAGATCCCCTCTTAGCCGCCTCCTTTCTAACGAAAACAACCTCAAATCCTTCAACCTCTCTTCATAGGACCTGCCCTCCATACCAGGCAACATCCTGGTAAACCTCCTCTGTACCCTCTCCAATGCCTCCACATCTTTCTTATAATGTGGCGACCAGAACTGCACACAATACTCCAAGTGCGGCCGCACTAGAGTTTTGTACAGCTGCAACATGATGCTGCGGCTCCTAAATTCAATCCCCCTACCAATAAAAGCTAAGACTCCATAAGCCTTCTTAACAACTTTATCCACTTGACTGCCTACTTTCAGGGATCTATTGACACATACACCAAGATCCTTCTGTTCCTCAACACTATTAAGAGCCCTACCATTAGCCCTATACTCTACACATTTATTGTTCCTGCCAAAGTGCATTACCTCACACTTTTCCACATTAAACTCCATTTGCCACCTCTCGGCCCAGCTCTGCAACTTGTCCAAGTCACTCTGTAAACTAAAACACCCCTCTTCACTATCTACCACACCACCAACTTTAGTATCATCTGCAAATTTACTGACGTATGCTAACCTTTAGCGACTGTTTTACCGTAACATCCAGGTCACATTGCACTTTCTCTTTTCCTAAACTGCCACCATTGAGATAATAACCTTCCTTCCAGTTCTTGCCACCAAACTGGATAACTTTACAATTATCCACATTATATTGCAATAGCCAAAAATTTGTCCACTCAACCAGTTTGTCCAAATCACTCTGTAGCCTCTTAACATTTTCCTCATAGTACACGCTGCCACCCAGCTTAACACCATCTGCAGATTTGGAGATATTGCATTCAATTTTTTCATCCAAGTCATTAATGTGTAGTGTGAATAACTCTGGTCCCAGCACTGACCACCAGTCACTACCTACCAAACTGAAAAGGACATATTTATTCCAATTTTCTGCCTCCTGTCCACCAACCAGTTCTCTATCCACGTCAATACATCATCCACTAATATTAATAACTTTAATTTTGCTAACTAATCTTTTACATAGGACCTTGTAAAAAGTCTTTTGAAAGTCCAGATACACAGTTCGGGGAGGAGGTGATCCCTGCCCTAAGGTGCTTTGGCCTGTTAAGGTGCCTGGGCTTAATGGTCTTGGTGTGAATTTTATGAGAAATTCAAGAACTTGTTATTAGTGAATAATCGTTCATTTGGCATAGATTTACTACCGCTGTCACTCTGTGAGGTGAATATTTCCTTAATCCTGAAACATGGCAAGAACCCAGAGCCGTATACCTTTTACAAACCCATATCTTCATTGAATGTTGGTTTGAAAGAGTTGTTTAAAATTCTGACGATGCATCTGGAGGAATCCTTATGCTTGTCGGGTGACCGGACTAGATTTAGTAAGTGTTGGAACTAATGCAGTAGTATTCAGGGAACATTATCCAAGTCTTCCAAAAGCAGCTTTGGATGGGTTGATGATCTTCCTGGATCCGTAAAAACCTTTGATAGGGTAGAATGGAAATTTTTGTTCTCTTCGTTGCATAAGTTTAGGTTAGGAGGGCACTTTGTGAAGTGGACTCAGCTAGTCTATAGGAACTCAAAAGCGGTAGTCCTTACAAATGATTATGGTTTGGAAAGCTTTAGCCTTCAGATGAACTAAACGGGAATGTTCCCCGTCTTCTTTTTTGTTTGCTTTAGCTATTGAACTTTGGTTGAGATCATTAAGCGTGACCCCCGGGTTTATGAGTTATCCAGTGGAGGAAGGCAGCACAAAGTATTGCTAGTTGGAGGTGTGTTGCTGTTTGTCTCTGAATTAAATATCTGTTCCTGCAATTACTGATGTGGTGGCTCAATTTAGTCTTTTCTCGGGTTGTGAAATTAATTTTGCAGAAGTGGAGGCTATGCCTCCGGGCCAGCTAAGAAGAATGCTCCTTCATTTTTCCTTTTGATGGGCATTCTCATTACCCTGGCTTTTTGGCATCTACGAATGGGAAAAGGTTGTATAGTATCCTAATATTTGCAGCGCAGAAGAATATTCTATGCTCATAGATTAGTGGTAACCTTATTTTAATTTGGGATTGGCATAAAATCATTCTGGAAAGTATATCAATGGGATTTTTGACTTGAACTGTTACTTAAAATTTGTCTAGTGTATTTCTGCAAGATTTTCCACAAGTTCTGCGGCTCTGCCGCTGTTATCCTGTGAGCTTGATTTTGCACCGCTTAGCCAATTCTGGCTGTATCCTATTATCCCCTCCCAATCCTTCAGTATATCTATTGTTTATTTGTATGGTGGGAGGCACTGGGAACAATGAATAATTCAAACTATGTTGGCAATTTTTTTTCTCTCTCTCGCCCTACTTGCATTTATTTGAAAATTGTCATGATGTGATCCTGAATTCTGTGAAAAAGAATTAATCTGTATTAGAAAAGCAAGAATTAACCAAGAACAGTCAGTGTGATTTTGTTAAAGGGAGATAATGTCTGACCAGCTTGATTGAATTTTACAAGGAGGTGACCCAGTTGTGTAGATGAGGCAGTTCGTTTGCTGGATTCTTCTTGGATTTCAGTAAGGCTTTGATGAGCTCCCACATGATAGTGAAGATAAGAGCCCATGGGACCCAAGGAAATTAGGTAAATTGGATTATAGATAACTCCAAGAAAAATAGTGTGGTTCTAGTAGAGGACTTTTTCTGAACATTATTTTCTCAACATTGACAGGGACAACTCTGGCATTAGAAGCTTGGATGGAGAGAAATCTGTTGAGTGTATTCAGGAGGAATTTCTCATTCAGTGTGTGGATGGTCCAACTAGAGAGGGGGCAAAACTTGACCTCCTCTTGGGAAATAAGGAAAGGCAGGTGACAGAAGTGTTGGTGAGGGATCACTTTGGGACCAGTGACCATAACTCCATTAGTTTTAAGCTAGTTATGGAGTATGACAGGTCTGACCCAAAGTTAAAATCCTAAATTCTGGCGAAACCAATTTTGTTGGTATCAGACAGGAACATTCAAAAGTCAGTTGGGGGAGTCTGTTGGCAGGCAAAGTGATACCTGGTAAGTGGAAGGCTTTCAAATCTGTGTTAACCAGGTTTCAGAGTAAGCACATTCCTTTTAGAGTGAAAGGCAACACTAGTAGAAGTAGGGAACCCTGGATGACTCAGGATGTTGAGGCCCTAGTCAAAAAGAAGAAGGGGCCATGTGACATGCATAGGCACCTGGGATCAAGGGGATCCCTTGAAGAATATCAGGAGTGTCAGAATAGCATTAAGAAAGAAATCAGGAGGGCAAAAAGGGGACATGAGATTGCTTTGCAGATAAAGCAAACAAAAGAGAATCCAAAAAGCTTCTCCAAATACATAAAGGGCAAAAAAGTAACTAGGGAAAGAATAGGACCACTTATGGATCAACAAAGTCATGTAAGTGTAGATTGACAAGAGATAGGTGAGAGTCTAAATGAATATTTCTCATTAGTATTTACTGTTGGGAAAGGCATGGATGTTAGAGAACTTGGGGAAATAAATAGTGATGTCTTGAAGAGTGCACATGTCTTGAAGAGTGTACATGTGTCAGAGAAGGAAATGCTGGAAGTCTGAAAGCACATCAAGGTAGATAGATCCCTGGGATCTGATGAAGTACATCCCAAAACATTGTGGGAGGCTAGGGAGCAAATTGCGGGTGCCCTAGCAGATAAGGTATCACAGGTAAGGTGTCTGAAGATTGGAGAATGGATCTACAGGCTGGTGAGCCAAACATTGTAATGGGTAAATAGTTTGAAGGTATCCTGAGAGACAGGATCTACAGGCACTTAGAGAGGCAAGGACTGATTAGGGATAGTCAGAAAGGCCTTATGAGTGAGAGATCGTGTCTCACGAATTTGAGTTTTTTGAAGGGGTAATCAAGAAGGTAGATGAGGGCAGTGCAGTCTGATGTTGTTTATGTCAACTTTAGCAAAGCCTTTGACAAGGTACTGACCATAGGTTAGCAGGTTGTTCCGTAAGATTAAAGCTCACGGGATCCAGGATGAAGTAGCCAATTGGATACAAAATTAGAATGGTTGTAAGGGGTTGTTTTTCAAACTGGAAGCCTGTGACCAGCAGTGTGCCTCGTGGATCAGTGCTGGGTCCTCTTACTTGTCATTTATATTAATGATTTAGGTGAGAATTTAGGAGACATAGAACATAGAACACTACAGTACAAACAGGCCCTTCGGCCCACAAGTTGTGCCGAACACATCAAAACCTATCCAGCCATAGACCTATCTATAACCCCCAATCCCATATACTCATCCAGAAGTCTTTTAAAAGACCCCAGCGAGTTCGCCTCGACCACCACCGACGGCAGCCGATTCCATTCACTCACCACCCTCTGAGTGAAAGCTTTCCCCTAGCATCCCCTCTGTACTTGCTTCCCTGCACCTTAAATCTGTGCCCTCTCGTCACGACCATTTCAGCCCTGGGAAATAGTCTCTGAGAGTCCACCCTATCTAATCCTCTCAACATCTTGTAAACCTCTATCAGGTCGCCTCTCAACCTTCGTCTCTCCAAGGAGAACAGTCCCAGCTCCCTCAACCTGTCTTCATGTTTGCAGATGACATCAAGATTGGTGGCATAATGGACAGTGAAGATGCTTATCTCGGATTGCACTAGGATCTTTAATTTATTATTGTCTCATGTATTAGTATACAGTGAAAAGTATTGTTTCTTGTATGCTACACAGATGCGGCATCCATTCGTAGAGAAAGAAGTAGAGTGCAAAATGTAGTGTTACAGTCATGCCTAAGGTTTAGTGAAAGATCAACTTAGTGCAAGGTAGGTTCATTCAAAAATCTGATGGCAACAGGGAAGAAGCTGAGTTGGTTGATACGTGCCCTCAGACTTCTGTAGCTTTTTCCCAGTGAAAAGACATGAAAGAGAGTATTTTCGGGATGCATGGAGTCTTTGATTATGCTGGCTGCTTTTTCGAGGCAGCAGGAAGTGAAGACAGAGTCAGTGGATGGTAGGCTAGTTTGTTTGACAAACTGGCTTTATTCATGACTCTGTAGTTTATTGCAGTCTTGGATAGAGCATGAGCCATACCCAGCTGTAATACAACTAAGTTGGTTAGAGCCGTAGTGCACGTGCCAAATTTCCTTAGTCTGAGAAAGTAGAGGCATTGGTGACCTTTCTTAACTATAATGTTGGCATGGGGGGACCAGGTTGTTGATGATCTGGGCAACTAAAAACTTGAAGCTCTTGATCATTTCTACTTCACCCCCATTAATGTACTCGGTGGCATGTTCTTCTCTACGCTTCCTGAAGTCAATGACAATCTCCTTCTTCGTTTTGTTGACATTGAGAGAGCGATTATTGTTGTTGCACCATTCACTAGATTCTCTATCTCATTCTGTACTCCGTCTTGTCATTGTTTGAGATCTGGCCTATTACGGTGGTGTCATCAGCAAACTTGAAAATTGAGTTGGAAGGGAATTTGGCCACATAGTCATAGGTGTATAAGAAATATAGAAGGGGGCTGAGAACACAGCCTTGTGGGCCACCGGTGTTGAGGATGACTGTGGAGAAGGTGTTGTTGACTGTCGTTAGTGATTAGTGGGTTAGGAAGTTCAGAATTCAGTCACAAAGGGAGGAGCCAAGCTCCAGGCCATGGAGTTTGAAGATGGATTTTGTAAGAGTAATGGTGTTGACTACAGCTCAACCTTCAATGAATAGAAGTCTGACATAGGTATCCTTGTTATCTAGGTGGTCCAGGGTTGAGTGCAATTGGGCCAGTGAGCTGATGAATGACAGATGGAGTTTAATTTAGATAAAGGCAAGATGATGCATTTTGGTATATCAAACCAGGCAGGACTTATTTGTTAATAGTAGGATGCTGCCGAAAGTTATAGCACAAAAAGATCTTGGGGCACAGGTTCGTAGCGCTTTGAAATTGGAGTCACAGTTGAATACGATGGTGAAGAAGGCATTTGTATGCTCGGTTTCGTTGGTCAGAACATTGAATACAGGAGTTAGGACATCTTTTTGAAGTTGCAGAAGTCACTTGGAATACTGTGCACAGTTCTTGTTGCCCTATTAAAAAAAATAACTAAACCAGAGAGAAAGTGCAGATAAGATTTATTAAGATGCTACCAGGACTTGAGTTATAAGGAGAGGCTGGAAGGACTGGGACATTTTTCCCTGGAGCGTCGGAGACTTGAGGATGATTTTATAGAGATTTATAAGATAATGAGGCGCATAGATAAGGTAGATAGTCAACATCTTTTCCCACTGGTAAGGGAATCCAAAACTAGAGGGCATAGATTTAAGGTGAGAGGGAAAAAATCCAGAAGAACAAT
This sequence comes from Sphyrna mokarran, assembly GCA_024679065.1. Taxonomy (NCBI): domain Eukaryota; kingdom Metazoa; phylum Chordata; class Chondrichthyes; order Carcharhiniformes; family Carcharhinidae; genus Sphyrna; species Sphyrna mokarran. The sequence continues at coordinate 29,807,107 of JAGIQG010000012.1, read as the reverse complement.
TTTTCACTCCGAGGATGGTGAGAGTCTTGAATGAGTTGCCAGAGGTTGTAGTAGAATTGGGTACGATTTTGTGTTTTCAAAAGCACTGCTACAAAAAGATGGAATTCCAGAGGACACGCTCCATGTTCGAGTGAAGGCAACCGTGTAGCAGAATGGCAGTGCTGATTGGCTGTTGCGGGGAAGATTTGCATTGGTGCAGTAACTGCTCCCGGAAGATGGACATCTGGAAGACACCCTCCATGTTCAAATGAAAGCAACCAGCTTTAATGTTGCAGTTGTATAAAATGTTGGTTAGACCTCATTTGGAATACTGCGTCCAGTTCTGGTCGCCTTACTACCGGAAGGATGTGGAGACTCTGGAGAGGGTGCAGAAGAGGTTTACCAGGATGCTGCCTGGTATGGAAGGTCTGAGTTACGAGGAGAGATTAGGCAAATTGGGACTGTTTTCCTTAGAAAGACGTAGACTTAGAGGAGATCTGATAGAGGTGTACAAGATTTTGAAGGGGATTGATAGAGTAAACAGGGTTAAGCTTTTTCCTAGGATGGACTCTAATAGCACGAGGGGTCACGGGCTTAGGGTGAGAGGGGTAAGGTATAATTTGGATGCTAGAGGGAGTTTTTTCACACAGATGGTGGTGGGGGTATGGAATGCGCTGCCAAGTAAAGTGGTGGAGGCAGGTACTCTGGAGTTATTTAAGAAATACTTAGATGGGCACATGAACAGAATGGGAATGGAGGGGTATAGAAAACTGATTTAAAATAGGGATCATGAGCCTTGGGAGTCCCTGGGAAGTGTGTAAATAGATGATGATATTGATGTACTTGTTTTATCCTACAGGTGCTTTGGTCCACCTTGTTGTCTAACGAGGGGCATACACGCAATGGGTCGTGAGAGGACTGCTCTTGGATCTTTTTCGAGAGTATCCTGCTGCTTCACGTCGTTAGTGTATGCTTGACCCGGACCATCTGATATGCAACACGACAGCTCAGTGACTATCTCTGCGCTGTGCAGACACATGGATTTGGGCCTGTGTCTGTGGGAGTTTGCGCATTCTCCCTGTGCTTGTGTGGGTTTTCTCCGGGAGCTCCAGTTTCCTCCCATATCCCAAAGATGTGCTCTTAGGCTAATTGGCAAAACAAATTCTTCCTAAATTGTCTCAAATTTGGTTTTTAATCCATAGATCTATAAACATGGACAGGGATCACGGGTAGAGGTGGGAACATCGGGGTGGCGGTGTGGGCTCGTTTGGCCGAAGGGCCTGTTTCCCGTGCTTCTTTGTTCTTTGTTCTTTGTTCTTTGTCAAATACAGGACAGTAGAGTGGCAACACAACTGGCTGTTCCAGGGAAGATTTGCATAGGCACAAAAGATGGACTGTGGAGGAGCTGTTGTAAAGGGACAATTAAACTGTAGAAACTACTTTAGTGTTTCACTACCTTCTCCCCTTTTGGCTAAGATCAAGAGTAGTATGGACATACTGTACTTGGTTGTAGTCATTGGGTTATATTTTATTTGAAGCAATTTTTAGAAGTGGCATCTTGACCTTTTGGCTAAGATGCAGATGAGATCAAGCCTTGGAGGAGGATCTATGCCTACTCCAATCAGCATGGGTCATGTAGATCAAGCCCAAGACTGGAGATGAGAGCCTTGTCTTATTAGCTTGGATCGGGAATGTCTCAACTTGTTGAGACTCTGAATTGGACTTGATTACCTTGAATTGGAATAAAAAAAAGTCACAGTGAGGACCACAAACCAAGGGAAAGATGAGTTGAGATACTTTTATCCTCTTAACTTCCATACTGTCCTTATCAATGTATGGTACCCCCTTCCTGCCAAATGTGGGAAATCAGGAAAGCAATCTAGTCTCCCTGACAATTTTGTCTACAGGAAATGTGTTCAGCTGCAGCTCTACACAGATCACCTTGTTTGGTTGGAGCAGCAGATGGACACACTGCGGCACTAAAGGGGTCAGAAAGTTTGATTTACAGTAGTTATGAGGAGGTTATTGCATCTAAAGTTCAGTCAGGTAGATGGGTGATTACCAGGAGAGGCACGAAGATAGTGCAGGAGTCTCCTGTGGCTATTCCCCTTTCTAGCAGGTATATCATTTTGGATACTGTTGAGGGGGATAGCCTCTCAAGGGAAGAAACCAGCAGCAGCCAGGCCTGTGATGTCACAACTGGTTCTGCTATTAACTAGGATTGGACAAAGAGCAAACGAACACTAGTAATAGGGGACTTGCTAGTTAGAGGCACAGACAGACGTTTCTGTGACTGCGATCGAGACTTCAGAATGGTGTGTTGCTTCCCTGGTGTCAGGGTCAAGGACATGTCTGAGTCGTTGCAGGACATTGTTTAGGGGGAGAGTGAGCAGCCAGATGTTATTCTATATATTGGTACCAACGATGTAGATAGGAAAAGAGATGAGGTCCTGAAGAGTGGATATCAAGAGTTAGGCAGAAGGCTAAAACGCAGGACCTCGAAGGAAGTAATTTCTAGACTACTGTTGGTGCTATATGCTAGTGAGAGTAGGAATAAGAAGATTAGGTCAATAAATGCGTATATTGAGAGCTGGTGCAGGGGACAGGGATATAGATTTGTGCATCATTGGGATCTCTTCTGAGGAAGAAGTGACCTGTTCAAGAGGGATAAATTACACTTGAACTGGCAGGGAGATTTGTTAGAGCCACTCAAGAGGGTTTGAACTAGTCTGGCAGCTCTACACAGATCCAAAGCAGTCGAGAGACAGAAGATAAGGTTGAAGACAGCACACAAGTTAAAAAGAGCACACTAAATAGTAAAGGTAGTATCAGTAGTTCAAATGCTAGACAAGTCAGGCAAAAGCAGAGCAGAGAGCAAGTGAAGTCCAGATTAAACTGCATTTATTTCAATGCAAGAGGCCTTAGGGGCAAGGCAGATGAATTCAATGCATTATTGGTTCATGGGACTGGGATATTAGAACATAGAACATAGAACATTACAGCACAGAACAGGCCCTTTGGCCTTCGATGTTGTGCCGACCAAAATGAAAAGCAATGCCCCTCCAAACTAAACCATTCCCTTCTCTTCCATATACTTATCAATTAACCTCTTAAACGCCACCAAACTTGGCGCATCTACAACAGCTGCAGGCAGGGCATTCCACTCCCTAATCACTCTTTGAGTAAAGAACCTACCTCTGATATCCGTCCTATAACTCATACCCCTTAATTTAAAGCTGTGTCCCCTCGTGCTAGCTTTCTCCATCCTAGGAAAAAGGCTAAATTATAAATTTATAATTTATAAATTATAAATATTATAGCTATTACTGAAACATGACCAAGGGTGGTACAGGATTGGCAGCTCAATATTCCAGAGTAGGGATGCTACAGGAAAGCTAGAACAGCAGGTAAGAGAGGAAGGGGAAGAGAGACAGAATCTACAGACATTTAGAGGGGCAAGGACTGCTTAGGAACAGTCAGCATAGCTTTGTGAGCGGAAAATCATGTCTCACAAATTTGATTGAATTTTTTGAAGGGATAACAAAAAAGGTAGATGAGGGTAGTGCAGTTGATGTTGTCTACACGGTTTAGCAAGCCTTTGACCATCTACTGCATGAATAAGATTCAAACTTATAGGATCCAGGGTGATGTAGCCAAATGGATACAAAATTAGCTAGATGACAGATGGTGCTTGTAGAGTTTTTAAAACTGGAAGCCTGTGACCAGCAGTGTGCTTCAGGGATCAGTGTTGGGTTCACTGTTACTTGTCATTTATAATAATGATTTGGATGAGAACAAAGGAGGCATGATTAGTAAGTTTGCAGATGACACCAAGGTTGGTGGCATAGTGGACAGTGAAGAAGGTTATCTGGGATTGCATCAGGACCTTGATCAATTAGGCTAGTGGGCTGACGAATGGCAGATTGAGTTTAATTTGGATGAAGGCAAGATGATGCATTTGATGAATTGAACCAGGGCAGGACTTACTCAGTTAATGGTAGGTCAGTGGGGAGATTTGTAGAACAACAAGATCTAGGGTTACGTGTTCAAAGGTCATTGAAAGTGGAGTCACAGGCAGACAGGTTGGTGAAGGCAGCATTTGGCATGCTTGGTTTCATTGGTCAGAGTATTGAATACAGGATTTGAGACATCTTTTTGAAGTTGTACAAGATATTGGTAAGGCCATACTTGGAATACTGTGTACAGTCTGTCAATCTATTATAGAAGGGATATTATTAAACTAGAACGATTGCAGAAGAGATTTACTGGGATACTATCAGGACTTGGTGTAAGTTATAAGGAGAAGCTAGATAACTGGGACCTTTTTCTCTGGATCATAGAAGGTAATCTTATAGAGATCTATAAAATCATGAGGGGCATAGATTAGCTAATCAATATCTTCTCCCAAAGCTAGGGAGACTAAAACTAGAGAGCATACGTTTAAAATCAGAGGAGAGGGATATTAAAGGGTCCAGAGGGACAGTTGTTTTACAAACAGGGTGAGAGTCTGGAACAAGCTGGTAGAGGTAGGTACAATTTTGTCTTTTAAAAAGCATTTAAACAGTTACATGAGTAAGATGGCTATTGAAGCATAAGGACCAAGTGTGGGAAATTGGGACTAGCTTGGTAATTTTAAAACAGGGCGACATGGATGATTTGAGTCGAAGGGCCTGTTTTCATGCTGTAAACGTTTGACTCTAGACAGTTGCATAGGTTAGATTGGTATAGAGTGATGTGGATCAAATCCGGGCAATTGGGATTACCTTAATGGTTGTATGGTAGAAATCACGTCTTTAAAATTTTATTTTTGGAGTTGTGAATACCATATTGTAAATCTTAAAATGCCTGTCCCTATTTTTCCCCTTTTTAAGGTACTCTTCAGTAAGACAACTGAGAATAAAATCAGACAGCTGGCTCAAGACAAAAACCAAGTGGGAGAGAAAAGCAATGCAGCTAAAATGCTTGAAAATACAATTGATCTAATCAACCAGGTGGGTAAAGTATGTGTGCGCTGCTTAACAAATTCATCAATAGTTCTTTCATGTACCTCTTGATAGGCAGCATAATAATAATCTGTTCCTTATTAGTACTTGAGCAAAAGAGAAATCTGGACTGACTTTCAACAGAGTCAGTGATACTCTTTATTAGGCAATTAAAGAGTTTAATGAGTATCAGCTGTTGATGAAACCTAGCTTGGTATAGCTAGAGATTTTCATTAATTACGAACAACTTAGTTGTGATAGTGTATGAATGAAGCAGTGGCATGATGGGAAAAATGGTCAAGTAATTGGTATAAAATAAAGGAGAGCTGACCAAGCTATTCCAAATTGCCAGACCCTTGTAAAACTGATTCTGAATAACCTAAGACATGACGAACATCAGAGAAGGCCAAGTCAAGGCTGACTCCACATAACTTAGGGCTGGATGAGTGAGGCGAGATAAGGTCAGAAATGACGAAGTCATCGACCTTCTTCTGTTCTACCGAAAGGACAAGATAATGATATTATTGATGAGAGAAAGAGGTCTTGGAGGTCACTGGATCCTAATACAATTGATGATGTATTACTGCTTGTATTACTAATTGAACATGTACACTAATAAGAAAAAGGTATAACTATAGAAGTGATTCTTGTAGCTGGCACGGCCTTGGTATAGAATCAGCAGTTTGTAGGGACTGCTTTCTGTCTCCAAGACTCTGCCGTATACTGCATGCAGTTTTGTGATAATAAAAGCTAGTTGTTTTTTCAAAATAAACTTTGTTAAGTTTTACTATCACACTCGGAAAACAAGAAATTCTGCATTACGACATAGTCCTGTGGAAAGTGACTAATGCTAATAATGTAAGTATAAAGGGATATTCTTGGCTATGCTTACCTTTGGAAAAATCTACAAGATTAAGCAGGCAAATCCATCGCACACTGCACTTATTTTGAACTTTAATTCTGAATTTACAGACTGTGGGGGATGCTCTGTCAGATCTGCTGACAATAGAGGCCATCTTATCCATTAAGGGCTTCACTATCCAGCAGTGGGATTTCATTTACACTGACCTTCCCAACCGGCAGCTGAAAGTAAAGGTGAGCCAGTTTTTTTTTACACAGTCATGTACAAGATTAAAAGCTTTGAAGCAATCATTCAAAAGGTGGGAAGGGATGGTGGAGCGTTGAATCTGCATTCGTCATTGTGTCTATCAAGACTGTGGTAGCTACTATCAGCTATAAATTTGAATGTTGTAGATTCAAAATTCATTTCACAAACTGGAGTGCAAATCTAGGTTGTCACCAATTATGCAGCATTGAAGGAATACTGCATTTTTTGTAGATGAGAGGTTAAATCTCTGCCATCTCAGACGGACAACAAGATCAGAAGAGGTTGCATAATGTCCATTTGAACAGACTATTTAGTCATTATCTCATTGCTTTTCGTACAGCTTTGCATAAATTGACTGCAGCATTTTGCTAATTTACTTGAAAGTTCTTAGTTTGTTTTAAGACATAAACAGCTTGTGAAAGAGGCTATGTTTGATCTGTATCCTCCCAAAAATTTATTCTTGACCCCCTCTTATTTCTTATGTTAGAAACATAGCAACTAGGAGTAGGAATAGGCCATTTGGCCCCTCAAGTCTGCTCCATCATTCAGCATGGTCACAGCTGATCCTCTACCTCAATGCCTTATTGCCATTTTTTCCCCAAAGTCATTAAAATCTGAAAAACTTATCTGTCTCTTTCTTGAATACGTTTGTGCCGTAATCTCCGCAGCCATCTGTGATAGAGAATTCCACACATTCACTACATTTTCAGTGAAGACATTTTTCCTCATCTCAGTCCTAAATGGTTTACGCAATAGCCTGAAACTGTATCCTGGTTCTAGATTCCCCAACCAGGGACAACATCCTCCCTGCATCTAGTCTGTCAGCTCAGTTAGAATTTTATATGTTCAATCACATTCCCTTTCGTCCTTCTGAACTCTAGTGACCACACGTCTAGTTGAACCATTTTCTCCTCATAGGACACACTCACCAATCCTGGTATCAGCCTAGTGAACCTTCACTGCACCCCCTCTATGGCAAGTATATCCTGTATATTGTACATTGCAAACTGCATGCAGTACCCTAGGTGTGGTCTCACCAAGACCCTGTATAACTGCAGTATGACGTTGCTAATTCTGGATTCAATCTCTTGCAGTGAAAGCCAACATACCACTTGACTCTGTAATTGCTTGTTATGCCTGTCTCTACATTTTCATTTACTTATGTACAAGGACATCTGGATCCCTTTGTATATCTGCACTTACCAATATATCACCATTTAAACAATACTCTTCCGTTTTTCACACTGAAGTATATAACTTCACATTTAGCCACTTGGTACTGCATCTGCCTTGAGTTTGCCCACTCACTCAACTTGTCTAAATCCCTTTAAACCTCCTTGCTTTCTGCTTAAAACTTTTAATTTTGCCCAGTTCTCTGTCGTCAGCAAAGTTTGAAATGTTGTATATGGTTCCCTCACCACATCATTTATATATGTTGTGAACAGCTGGAGCCCAAGCACTGATCCTTGCGATACCCCATGAGTTACCGCTTGCCACTCGGAAAAAGACCCATTTATGCCCACTCTTGGTTTCCTGTCTGCCAAACAATTCTTGATCCATGCCAACACACTGCCCTTTATCCCATTTGCTTTTATTTTGCTCACTAATCTCTGAAGGACTTTATCAAAGCTTCTGGAAGCCCAATACACCACATCAACTTGTCCTCCCTTATCTGTGGTACTCATTATATCTTCAGAAAACTCCAGTAAATTTGTTAAGTATGACTTGTCTTTTATAAGCTCAGACTGGCTTTGTCCAATTCCATTAGTTCTTTCCAAATGCTATTATTTTATGTTTTATAATGGACTCTTGCACCTTCTCTACTACAGATGTCAGGTTAAATGACCTGTAATTCCCCCTTTTCCTCTCCCTTTTTAAATAGTAGGGTTACATTCACCACCATCCAATCTGTAGGAACTGTTTCAGATTCTATAGAATTTTGGAGGATGACCACCAATATATCCAGTGTTTCCAATGCCATTTCCTTCAAAAATCTGGGATGTTGATTATCAGGCCCTGATGATTTGTCAACCCTAAATGCCATTAATTTTCCCAGTACCATTTTCTTACTAATACTGATTTCCTTCAATTCTGTCCTCTCGCTAGTTTCCTTAGTTCTCTAACGTTTCCGGGAGGTTATTTACGCCAGTTTTGTGAAAATAGCTGAACTATTTATTCAATTTTGTCATTTCTTGCCATGTTCCCTGCAATTTTACTCACCTGCTCTTATTTCCCCCGTGCAATCAATTTTTTTTTTTGTTCTCTTTTGCTAAATTCAAAAACCTTTCCAATCCTCAGACTTGCTACTTTTTCTGACAATTTTATATGTCTCCTCTTTTAATTTACTGTTATCTTTGGTAGACCAAAATTGAGCCATCTTTCCTTGTTTATTTTTGGTGTCAGACAGGATTCAGTAACTGTTGCAATTCATGCACATGTTCTTCAAACATGCCTATTCCCTCATCAGTCCCTTCAGTAAGGTTCTTAAACCTATCCTTGCCTATTTATGCCTCATAGTTGATGTCGCCCCTTGACGACAATATCCAAAACTAGGGGCCAAATTCCACATGTATGTTGCTGACGCTCAGTTCTGCCTCTGTCTGACATGCTGTATTAGATGAACAGAAATTCTATCCCAAGCATTGGAAAGATTAAGATGTTGCCTCTGATATTTGTCACAAGTTGTATTCCTAGCCAACAACTTCATTGATATGAGGCTGAACTAGGTTCACAAACTCAGGGGTCTGTTTTGGGGCCCCTGCTGTTTGTAATTTTTATAAATGATCTGGATGAGGGTATTGAGGGATGGATTAGTAAATTTGCAGATGACACTAAAGTCGGTGGAGTGGTAGATAGTGAAGAGGGGTGTTATAGTTGGCAGAGAGACTTGGACAAGTTGCAGAGCTGGGCCGAGAGGTGGCAAATGGAGTTTAATGTGGAAAAGTGTGAGGTAATGCACTATGGCAGGAATAATAAATGTGTAGAGTATAGGGCTAATGGTAGGATTCTTAATAGTGTTGATGAACAGAGGGATCTTGGTGTATATGTGCATAGATCCCTGAAAGTAGGCAGTCAAGTTGAGAAGGTTGTTAAGAAGGCATATGGAGTCTTAGCTTTTATTGGTAGGGGGATTGAATTTCGGAGCCGCAACGTCATGTTGCAACTGTACAAAACTCTAGTGCGGCCGCACTTGGAGTATTGTGTGCAGTTCTGGTCCCCACATTATAAGAAAGATGTGGAGGCATTGGAGAGGGTACAGAGGAGGTTTACCAGGATGTTGCCTGGTATGGAGGGCAGGTCTTATGAAGAGAGGCTGAGGGATTTGAGGTTGTTTTCGTTAGAAAGGAGGCGGCTAAGAGGGGACCTGATTGAAACATATAAGATGATTAGAGGTTTAGGTAGGGTGGACAGTGATAGCCTTTTTCCTAGGATGGAAAAAGCTAGCACGAAGGGACACAGCTTTAAATTAAGGGGTGATAGTTATAGGACGGATATCAGAGGCAGGTTCTTTACCCAAAGGGTGGTTCGGGAGTGGAATGCCCTGCCTGCAGCAGTTGTAGATGCGGCAAGTTTGGTGGCGTTTAAGAGGTTAGTTGATAAGTATATGGAAGAGAAGGGAATGGTTTAGTTTGGAGGGGCATTGCTTTTTATATTGGTCGGCGCAACATCGAAGGCCGAAGGGCCTGTTCTGTGCTGTAATGTTCTATGTTCTACGTTCTACAAACTTGGTGTCGTATTTGATTCTGAGATGAGTGGCACTATGGTTAGTTCTGCTGCAGTGTTCAAATCTGGCCTTGGGTGACATCTATTTTAAGTTTGCACGTTCTTCCCATGCCTGTGTGGGTTTCCTTCAGGTACTCTAGTTTCCTGCCACAGTCCAAAAATGTGCAGATTAAGTGCATTGGCGACACTCCCAGGATGTTTAGGTTAGGAGGATTATCAGGTAAATACAATGGAGTTTTGGGAATAGAGCTGGGTGAGATGCCCTGTTGGAAAGTTGGTGCAGACTCAACAGACTGGTCTTTTTCTGCACTGTAGGAATTCTGAGTCTCCCACCATACCATATATTAATTTCTGTATTACTGCGCAACTGTGTCCCTGCCTCAGTTCATTTGCTGTTGAAATAGTTATCCTCTCTTAGTTACCTATGGACATGACTATTCTATTTGCTGATCTTCTGTGATCCACCGTTCGAATGTTGGACCCTTGAAGGATGAGAGGGGGATTTAGAGGTTGGTAACGAGGAAATTGCTGAGGCTTTAAATAAGTTTTTTGTGTTGGTCTTTATGGAGGAGGACACAAATAGCTTGCCGAGTATTAAAGATGGAAGCATGGTAGGAGATGAGGTCCTTGATGCCATTAATGTCACTAGAGAAGTAATGCTTGATAGACTAACGGGACTGAAAATAGACAAGTCCCTGGGACCAGATGGAATGCATCCCAGGGTTCTGAAAGAAATAGTCGAGGTGATATGAGATGCCTTAGTAATTATTTGTCAAAATTCACTGGACTTGAGGAAATGCCAGAAGATTGGAAAACGGCTAATGTTACGTCACTGTTTAAAAAAAGGTAGCAGACAAAAGGCAGGGATTATAGGCTGGTTAGCTTAATGTCCGTAGTTGGAAAAATGCTAGAATCCATCATCAAAGAAGAAATAGCAAGACACCTAGAAAAGAATGCTTTGATCAAACAGACGCAGCACAGATTCGTGAAGAGGAAGTCGTGTTTCATGAATTTATTGGATTTCTATAAGGATGTGACTAGTGCAGTAGACAGAGGGGAACCACTGGATGTGGTCTTTTTTAGATTTCCAAAAGGCGTTTGATAAGGTACCTCACAAAAAGTTGCTGCAAAAAGTTAGGTGCACGGAGTTGGGGGTAAGGTGTTAGCGTGGATTAAGGACTGGTTAGCTAACAGGAAGCAGAGAGTTGGAATCAATGGGTGCTATTCTGGTTGGCAGTTGGTGTCTAGTGGAGTGCTACAGGGATTGGGGCTGAGTATAGGGTAACAAAATTTGCTGATGACACGAAGATATGTGGAAAAGTGAATTGTGTGGAAGGCATGGAAAGTCTGCAGAGAGACCTGGATAGGCTGAGTGAGTGGGCGAGGGCCTGGCAGATGGAGTATAACGTTAGCACATCTGAAGTTATCCACTTTGATAGAAATAATAATTGGAGGGATTATTCTTTAAAGGGCAAAAAGCTGCAGCATGCTACAGTGCAGAGGGACCTGGGGGTCCTTGTGCACGAATTGCAAAAACCCAGTCTGCAGGTGCAGCAGGTGATCAAGAAGGCAAATGGACTGTTGATCTTTATAGTGAGGGCGTTAGAAAAGCAAGGAGGTTTTGCTGCAACTGTACAGAGCACTGGTGAGGCCGCAGCTGGAGTACTCTGTGCAGTTTTGGTCAGTGCATTTGTGAAAGAATATATTAGCCTTGGAGGGAGTACAGAGAAGGTTCACTGGGCTGATACCGGAGATGAGGGGGTTAGCTTATGAAGAGAGATTGAATAGACTGGGTCCGTATTCGTTAGAGGTAGAAGGCTGAGGGGGGATCTTATAGAGACTTAGAAGATAATGAAGGGGCGAGATAGGGGAGAAGTAGAGAGATTCTTCCCACTTAGAAAGGATAGCAGAACTAGAGGGCACAGCCTCAAAATAAGGGGAGAGTGCAGTTTAGAACAGAGTTGAGAAGGAACTTATTCACTCAAAGGGTGGTGAATCTCTGGAATTGAAAGTGGTGGAGGCTACCTCGCTGAATATATTTAAGTCACGGGTAGATAGATTTCTGATAGACAAGGGAATTAAGGGTTATGGGAAGAAAGCGGGAAAATGGAACTGATCCACTTCAGATCTGCCATGATCTTATTGAATGGTGGGGCAGGCTTGAAGGGCAAAATGGCCTACTCCTGCTCCTATTTCTTATGCTCTAATCTTGAGGCTATGCGTACTTCTGCAGCCCAAATGTATCTTAATTCATACCAAGTCCTGTTTACCATTTATTACCCCTGTGCTCATTGATCTATATTGGGTCCTCATTAAGCAGTAGCTTGATTATAAAGTTATTCTCCTTGTTTTCACATCCCATTGAAGCCTTACCCCTTTCTATCTCAGTGATCTTCTAAAGCACTTGGATTTGGTGTCTTGAGCATTCCTCAGTTTTAATTACTCCACTATTGATGATCTTAGCTTCAACTCTCAAGGGCTGAAGCTCTGGAATTCTATCCCTCGATAAAGAAAAATAAAATTTATTACAGGAACAGGCCCTTTGGCCTTCCAAGTCTGCACCAACAATGCTGCCGCACTGAACTAAAACCCCCTACCCTTCCAGGGATCATATCCCTCTATTCCCATCCTATTCATGTATTTGTCCAGACACCCTTTAAAACTTACTCTTGATCTGATTCTATTACCCACCCCCGGCAGCAAGTTCCAGGCACTCAGCAGTCTTTGGGTGAAAAAACTTGCCATGTGCATCTCCTTTAAACTTTGCACTTTAAATTTATGCCCCCTAGTAATTGATTCTTCCATCTTGGTAAAAAGCTACTGACTATCCACTCAGTTCATGCCCTTCATAATCTCGTAAACCTCTATCAGGTTGCCCCTCAAGCTCCATCGTTCCAGTGAGAACAAACCAAGTTTCTCCAACCTCTCCTCGTAGCTAATACCCTCCATATTAGGCAACATCTTGATAAATCTTTTCTGTACTCTCTCCAAAGCTTTCATATCTTTCTCGTAGCATGGCGAATTGAACACTGTGTTCCAAGTGTGGATAACTAAAGTTCTATAAAGCTGCAACATGGCTTGCCAATTTTTAAACTTATTGCCCTGGCCAATGAAGGCAAGCATACCATATGCTTTCTTGACTACCTTCTTCACCTGCATTACCAGTTTCAATGACCTGTGTACCTGTACACCCAGATTCCCCTGCCTACCAATACTCTTGAGGGTTCTCCCATTTATTGTACATTTCCTATCTGTATTAGACTTTCCAAAATGCATTACCTTGCATTTGTCAGATTAAACTTCATCTGCTGTCTCTCTGCCCAAGCCTCCAACTGATCTATAGCCTGCTGTATCATCTGATTGTTCTCATTGTTATTCGCAAATGTGCCAAGCTTTGTGTCATCCACAACTTACTAATCAAACATTTTCCTCCAAATCATTTGTATATATGTATATATAAACAGCAAGTTCCCAGCACTGATTGCTGAGGAATGTCATTTGTCACAGCCCTACATTCAGAAATGTATCCTTTCACTGTTACCCTTTATCTTCTATGACTGAACCAGTTCTGTATCCACCTTGCCCACTCACCTTGAAGCTATGCGACTTCACCTTCTGCACTAGTCTGCCATGAGGAACTTTGTCAGAGGCCTTACTGAAGTCCATGTAGACAACATGCACTGCTCTTCCCTCATCAATCATCAAGTTAGTGAGACAAGACCTCCCCTTCATAAAGCCATGTGGCCTCTTGCTAATACGTTCACTTATTTCCAAGTGGGAGTAAATCCTGTCTTGAAGAATCCTTCAGTAATTTCCCTACCACTGATGTACTGCTCACCAGTCTGTAATTACCTGGATTATTCTTGTTACCCTTGTTACCCTCCTGTTTCTTATGTCCATAAACAAAGGAACAACATTGGATGTTCTCCAATCTTCCGGGGTTTTTCCTATAGCTAGTGAGAATACAAAGATTTCTCTCAAAGCCCCAGCAATTTCCTCCCTTGCTCCTGTCAATATTTTGGGCTGTGTCCCATCAGGCCCTGGGAAACTTGTCTACCTTAATATTTCTCTAGAATCCCAATATCACATCATTTTTGATCTCAATATGAGTCAAACAATCTACACACCCTCTCCCAGATTTGTGCACTATCTTCCCAGCTTGCTATGTTAGAAAGTGCTTGCAGACACTTCTGAGCAACCAAAGAGACAACGTATGAATATCATTTTCTTTTTGCTGTAACTTAGTTTGTGATTTTAGTAGAATTAAACTTTTAATTTATTTGAAGAAAGAATGGATACCGTAGATCATAAATTTACTGAATCCAGTGCTCATTACATAATTCTTAATATTCTCTGAATGACTCAAAGTGTTGTACAATCAATGATTTACTTAAAAAAACTGCAGTCATCATTGATATGTAAGTAAAATACAATGCATGGTAAGGCCCCACAAATGACAATGAACAAAATTACTAATTAATCTATTCGCTTGGTTGAGAAGAAATATTGGCCAAAACTTTACAAGAACTTCCTGCTTCTCTTCAAATAGAACATGGAATCATTTTTTTAAAATCACCTTTATATATTATGTTATGTCTCATTAAAAAAAATGCTTTTGACAATTTAGTGTCTTGGATCATCCAACATTGTGTCAATTCCTACAATGTGACTCAAATCCGTGACTTTGAATCAATGTTACTACTGAACCAAACTGATCAACTTACCCAACAATATGTATATTAATATATTAGTTTAACTAGGCTCTGTAAATGTCGTCTTAGAACTCCTAGATTGCTCATAATTTTATGACAAGGTTGAGAGTTATTGAGGGTAAATTGTAATTGATTTTAAAATATCTGAGCTTTGTATCATACCTTTGTCAAAACATAGAAGTTATTTTTTCTAACTTTAACAAAGCGTTTTTTACTTGAAGATGTGTGCCAAAAAGAATTGAGCCCTATTTCACAAAAATGTATATGGTCCAAACATTCCTTTTTGTTAATGTTTGTACTAGGTAGCTGATAAACAAGCCATTGTCACTGTGGATGCTGGAAGGCGAACAGTGTCTCCTGCAGGGCTGCAGCAAAACATTGATGCTCTGGTGAAGAAATATAATCTGTCTCGAGCATTTGTGCGTCCATCGGGCACAGAAGATGTGGTCAGAGTATATGCTGAAGCTGACACACAGGTGAGTATGACGCTGAAAATCAATTCAGTTTAAATATCTGTAACTCTAGTTATGGATGACAGTAAGAGAAATGTCATTCTGTCCTTGCATTAGTTAGAGCCACTTAGATTGCCCAGATGTGTCTGACCATTGAAAGGTGTAGTACAATTTCAGACTTAATCATATAGTTCTCATGTTTCCTGTTAGGAGTCTTACTGAAATTCACGTGGCTCACTTGAGTTTACATTAGTCCACTTAATCCTGGGTAGAAAGATGAAACAGGCTATTCAAATGAGATAAGAAACTATCAATCAGGTTTGTTGAATGTGAGACTGTAGCAGAAAATCAGCACAGATTTGACCTGATTCAAAATCCGTTGTTATACCTGCTCAATATACAAGAAGATGCAACATTTTGGAAACTTCCCCTTTTCTACTAACTGAGGTCCACCATCTGTTATACAAACTTATGCATGAACATAGAACATTGAAAAACTACAGCACAAACAGGCCCACAAATTGTGCTGATCATCTCCCTGCCTACTAGGCCTACCTGTAACCCTCAATCCTGTTAAATCCCTCATCCAGAAGTCTCTTAAAAGACCCTAACGAATTCGTCTCCACCACCACCGATGGCAGCTGATTCCGCTCACCCACCTTCCTCTGAGTGAAATTTACAGTGAAACTGAGTGAAATTTAGTTCAATCTCTGGAGCTTTCAGATATTCACTCCATTTGGATAGTAAAACCAAAATATGTAACTGGTAGCAAATATAACTCTTAACTCTCACCAGTGAAGTTTAAGTCTGGATTTAAACTTATCCCAAGTTTAAGTTGAGATTTGATGATCTACATCAAATAAATACATTTCAATCTTAAGTACAGCTGTCAACTATTTTTGTTATGTTTATTAAAATTTTCCAGAGGAAAATGCAAAATATAAATGTCAGTTTTCAGTAATGTCTCGTGATGCAGAAATGAGAAAGAACAATATAAAGCCAATGATCATAGAGTCCCCTCCAAATCAACACAAGTTAATTTTAGTAAACAAACAAAAATAAAATGGGAGGCAGGAGTAATAAAATAAAAATTTTTAATATAAAAAGAAAGCAACAGGCCTTTCTACTGTAGTGAGTTGTAATATCTTGGCATGTGCTACGAATGGTAGCCAAATCTTGTAAGATTTTGCAGTAGGGCCATGTTGCATGCACCTTATTTGTTCCAATTTAATGTAGTGGGAGTGGGGTGGAAGCGCACAACTTCCATCTAAGTAAAATTAAATATCTTGTCAGAAGAGTCACAATGGCTATGAAATCAGTTCTATATTTGGCCAATGAAAGGGTTGTTGGAAACACATCAAAAAATATTGCGGAATTGTGTCAGTGGATGTTTGTAATATTTAAGAAATAATTTTAAAGATGTCTGTCCAGTAACTGTAAAGATGGGCAAGACCAACAAGTAAGTATCACGGTGGTAAGAGCCTGATGACACCTATCACAGACGTGATCTGTATCTTGATAAATCTTATGTTTTAGTCAGCTGAGTATGTTGCATTAAGTTACACATTGTTGAATGAGGAATAAATGCAATATAATGCTGTGTCTCAAGTCTCATCTGTGAATTCCTCACTTAAGACTTGCTCCCATAAGGTCTTTACAGTTGATAATAGAGGACGACAAAGAGCAAATTTTATCATGCAAAATAAATATAACTCTTTTCATAGTTGGGACTGGAGTCAAAAACGCGTCAATAGATGAGTGTAAGGGAAATGCAGGGAACTGAGGGTCATATAGAACCATAGAATATTTACAGCTCAGAAACATTTTTTGCCTAGTCCCACTGACCTGCACTTGGACCATATCCCTCCACACCCCTCTCATTCATGTACCTATCCAAGTTTTTCTTAAATGTTAAAAGTGACCCCGCATTTACCACTTTATCCGGCAGCTCATTCCACGCTTCCACCACTCTCTGTGTGAAGAAGCCCCCTCCTAATATTTCCTTTAAACTTTTCTCTTTTCACCCTTAACCATGCCATCTGATTTTTTTTTTTCCTCTCGTCTCAGTGGAAAAAGCCTGCTTGCATTCACTCTATCTATACCCATCAAAATCTTATACACCTCTTTCAAAGCTCCCCTCATTCTTCTACGGTCCAGGGAATAAAGTCCTAACCTATTTAATCTCTCTCTATAACTCAGCTTCTCAAGTCCCTTCAACATCCTCGTTAACCTTCTCTGCACTCTTTGAACCTTATTTACATTCTTTCCGTAACTAGGTGACCAAAACTACACAATACTCTAAATTCGGCTTCACCAATGTCTTATACAACCTTGCCATAACACTCTAACTTTTGTACTCGACACTCCGATCTATGAAGGCCAATGTACGAAAAGCACTCTTTGTGACTTTATCCACCTGTGACGTCACTTTTAGGGAATTCTGTACCTGTATTCCCAGAACCCTCTTGTTCATCTGCACTCTTCAGAGTCCTACCATTAACCCTGTATGTTCTACTTTGGTTTGTTCTTCCAAAGTGCAATACCTCACATTTGTCTGTGTTAAATTCCATTTGCCATTTTTCAGCTCATTTTTCTAGTTGGTCCAAACCCCTCTGCAAGCTTTGAAAACCTTCCTCACTGTCCACTACACCTTCAATCTTTGCATCAGTAAATTTGCTGATCGAATTTACCCCATTGTCATCCAGTTCATTGATATAGATGACAAACAACAACAGAACCAACACCGATCTCTGCAACACACCACTAGTCACAGGCCTCCACTCAGAGAAGCATACAAAGCATGCATATTGCGTACAAATTTACATATAAGGGATGCGATGGCTTAGTGGTATTAAACCAGGAAGTCAGCTAATGTTCTGGGGAATCAAGTTCGAATCCCACCATGGTAGAGTTGGATGTTATTTCAATAAAATATACCTAGAATTAAGAACCTAGTGATGATCATGAAACCATTGTCAATTGTCAGGAAAAGCCCATCTGGTTCACTGTATGTACTTTAGAGAAGGAAATCTGCCATCCTTACCTGGTCTGGTCTACATGTAATTCTAGAGCTACAGCAATATGATTGACCCTCAGTTGCCCTCTAAAATGGCCTACCAAGTCACTCAGTTATATCGGTGTTTCACGAAGGCAGCTCACCACTATCTTCTCAAGGATACCTAGGGCTAGGCAATAAATGCTGACCAACTAGCAATGTACCTGTTCCACAAATTAAAAAAAAACGCAAAGTATCTGAAAAAGTTGGGGGGGGTAGATGAGGGGGGGAAATCTTTTCATCATCAATTGAAATGATGTAAAGGTGTCATCAGCATATTGATCTTTGTGTTTTAATGCCACAGATGGACTAAGTATTGAAAGCTCCATCCAGGATCAAGGAAAGAAAGGAATGATTTGCTAAAAATGGAGAGAGCATTAAAAAATGTTTGCAAGCCAAAGTAAAATAAAGTTTAAAGTTTATTAGTCACAAGTAGGCCTACTTTCACACTGTAATGAAATTACTCTGAAAATCCCTGGTATCTGAATTGTATCCAAATTCTATGGGTCAACTTAACAATGATATTCTTGAGCTAGTCCAGTGCCTCTGTAAACATCTTCATGCTTAGGCAGCTTCCTTACCTGAGCAATTTGTTTCTCTGCCAGCACAAGTAGCATCAGAACAGGCATAGGTGTTGTGGCCTGTTACCACAGCATCCTTCTGAAATCAGCTTCTGGGCATTTCTCAAAATTTTGTGGACAAAATCATATGCGCTTGCATTTATAGACACAAGATATTAGTTGATAGACAGGAAAAATAATGAAAATATGCTTAAATTAAACCTCATGGAGCAGAGGGAAATGCATATTACCTTGTCATTATGCCCCATTCCTCCGTTCTGTCAACTATTTTTTAACACCTGAGTGAGCTGAGAAAATATCCATATTTACTGAACAACTCATTTGATTTTGGAGCAATGTTTTCATATGATCTGCATGAGGGCTACATTGCAGGTTGTGTGGATTCTTCACAATCCAGAGTGTGGTGTTTGCATTTTTGGATTTGCAGAAATAACATAAAGTCATAGTCAGAGTCAGAGGTTTACAGCGTAGAAAGCGACACTTCAGCCCAACTTGTCCGTGCTACCAGCGTTTACTATTAAGCTAGCCTCAACTGCCTGTATTTAGCCCAAATCCTCTGTACCAATTTTACCCATGTAACTGATTAAACGCTTTTTAAAAAACAAAATTGTACCCGCCTTTACTACTGCTTCTGGCAACTCATTCCAAACACTCACCACCACCCGCTATGTGAAGAAATTGTTTCTGTGAATCCTTTTATATCTCTCCCTTCTCATCTTAAACCTATGCTGTCTAGTTTGCCCCTCAATATTTTACAGACCTCTAAGATCACTCTGAAGCCTCTTACACTCCAGAGAAAAAAGTCCTAGTCTATCCAGCCTGTCCTTATAACTCAAACCATCAAGTTCCAGTATCATCCTAGTAAATCTTTTCTGCACCCTTTTTGGTTTAATATCTTTCCTTAATAGGACACACAGAATTGTGCACAGTATTCCAAGCGTAGTCTCACCCGTCTTGTACGACTTGAACAAGATGTTCCAACACCTGTATTCAATGTTCTGACCAGTGAAACCAAGCATGCCTAATGCTGCTTTTACCATCCTGTCCATCTGTGATTTCCCTTTAAGGAGATATAAACCTGTACCCCTAGATCTTTTTTATAACTGTCCCCAATGTTCTGATTAACAGAATAAGTCCTGTCCTAGTTTGATCTACCAAAATACATACCTCACATTTTTCTAAATTAAACTCCATCGACCATTCAGCAGCCCACTGGCCCAATTGATCAAGATCACATCACAATCCCAGATAACCTTCTTTATTGTCCACTATGCTACCAATTTTGGTGTCATATGTAAACTTACTGCCTCCTAAATTCACTAGTATAATCATTAACATAAATGACAAATAACAGTGCATCCAACACCAATCCCTGAGGCACACTGCTTGTCACAGGCCTTCGGTTGATAAACAACCCTCTACAACCATACTCTGTCTTTTTTCATTAAGCCAATTTTATATCCAATTGGCTACCACACCCTGAGTCCCATGAGATTTAACCTTATGCAAAAATCTACCATGCGGTACCCTGTCAAAGCCCTAGCTAAAGTCCATGTAGACAATGTTGACTACACTGCCCTTAGCCACCTTCTTGGTTACCCCTTCAAAATAAAAACTCAAATCAAATTTGTGAGACATAATCTCCTACTCAAAGCCATGCTGACTGTCCCCAATCAATCTTTGCCACTCTAAATGCCTGTAGATTCTGTCTTTCAGAATACCTTCTAACAACTTATCCACTACAGATATGAACCTCACAGACCTGTAGTCCCAGGCCTTCCCATGCAGCCCTTCTTAAACAAAGGTTCAATATCTGCCACCCTCCAATCTTCAGGCACCTCACCTGTGGCTGTTGATGATTCCAATATCTCTGGTAGGGGATCTACAATTTCCTCTCCAGTTCTCCACAACATCCTCGAATACACTTCATCAGATCCTGGGGATTTATCTACCTTGGTGCACTTTAAAACTTGCAACACAACCACTTCTGTAATATGTACACTCAAGACATCACTGTTTATTTCCCCAAGTTCCCTGACATCCATGCTTTTCTCAATAGTAAGTACAATAAGAAATATTTATTTAGGATCTCGTGGCTGCGCACATAGATGACCTTGTTGATCCTTAAGAGGTCCTATTCTTTCCCTAGTTATCCTTTCCCCCTTTATGTATTTGTTGAAGCTCTTTGGATTCTCCTTTAGCTTATCTGCCAAAGCAATCTCACGTACCTTTCTGCCCTCCTGATGTTCTCCCTTAACTCTATCTGACACCTTCTATACTTTTGAAGAGATCCACTTAATTCCAGCTGCCTATGCATTGTCATACGCCTCCTTCTTGTTCTTCGTGAAGAGGGCCACAACATCCCAAGTCATCCAGTGTTTCCAACTTCTACCAGACTTGCCCTTCACTTTAAAAGAAATGTACTTACTTTGAACCATAATTAACACCAGTTTTGAAAGCCTACTGCTTACCAGACATTCCTTTGCCTGCCAACGAACTGTCCAATCAACTTTTGAAAGTTCCTGTTTAATATGTCAAAATTGGCCGTTCCCCAATTTAGAATTTTTATATTTGGACCAGATCCATCATTTTCTATAGCTATCTTAAAGCTAATGGAATTATGGTCACTGGTACCAAAATGATTCCTCACTAACGCTTCTGTCACCTGCCCTTCCTTATTTCCCAAGAGGAGGTCAAGGTTTGCCCCCTTTCTAGTCGGGCCATTCAAATACTAAATGGGAAATTCCTCCTGAATGCACTCAACATATTTTTCTCCATCCAAGCCCCTAATACTGTGGCTGTCCCAGTTGTTGTGCCTGCTGCACGGTCTGTTTTAATCCTTATATGGTGGTCAAATAACTACAAGATGATGTGCTGTTAGTACAACCAATATTTATTTAAGACACACAATCAATAATCACCCACCCAACCAACAGTAATTTACCTTTACTGAAAATACGAGAGTTCAAGTCCAGTACAAGACCTTGATTTAACTTTGCATGACTGGCGAGTACCCAAGCAGATATTGGCCTTTATCTGTGCAATGGTCTCACTCTGTGTAATCTGGTCCTTAGATCTGATCTGGCACTCTCGCTTGGTCTTCCTTCTTGGGTATAATGGCTCTCCTCGTACTGATCGTTGCTGGCGACGGTCACCAGTGTTGTAGCTTGTTTGTGGGGTCACGGAGAAAGATTCTTTCTTGTGCAGCACCCTTTATTGGGTGCTGGACAATCATTGGGTTTCATGCTCCTTTAGGCTGTTACCAATTAATCGATCAGGACTTGATCACTTTGATCGATAAAGTCCAATCGGATGCTGCCACACCAGTCTCTGGGTATGTTCTCAATGGCCGTTGCTACAGGTGTTGGGAGCACATAGGATTCACACCTCCCTCCCAAATAAGGGGTTACTGTGCCCTTATAGTAAACAACCCAGTTTGACCATAAAGTCTCTTTTGGCCTGGAGGTGGCCCATATTCTGTGTATTCACTCATTTGGATTGCAGCCTGTTTATCTCTGTCTTTTAGGCTTCAGCCTGTCATTTTAGTTCTTGCCCAGTTGTCCTTGAGTGTCTTACAAATTGCAATTTTAGATGGCCTGCTTGGCCATAGTCCTTCCTTTGATCCTGAACATGAAGCATGATGGATCACAAATTCAGGACCAATATCTGTCAGGAATTCCGCTGTCAGGCAAGGTCCAGGCATTGGCACGCAGAGTAAAATACATTCCTGCAATATATTCCAGAAGCTACAGACAAGAGCCCAACAACCACGTGTTCTAAACACCATTGTTATAATAAGCTAATTACTCACAAATACAGACAATCAGATATTTCAAATACCATTACTCCAATAAGCTAATAATAAACCAATATTCAAACAAACATTGGAATAAAATATTCACAGATCTGAGGCACATTTGGTAGTAGTTTTCAATGGCTCATTAGTACAAATTGCAAAATGGCAGGCTTCTTGTCAACCTTGCTCTACTGAATTAGAGGGGACTATGGTTCAAGAGCAGACCCTACTTTCTGCCTCCGGTGATCTCTCTTTCCATGGGCTGAATTGGTCTGTGAGGATGATTAGGTATACTAGGGTGAACAAATCAGTATTACGGCCAGGTGTGACATTATGCGAACAAATGGGTGGATTTGGATATTTGACCCCAGTTCCAAAGGTTGTCTCACCAAGAGATGACTTTAATTTCTTTAATCCGCCGTTTTACCTCTTGGGTCTGCTGTACTACTTTAGTGAAGGTTCTGTGGGTTGTAGCCAATTTTGCCCAAATTAGATTCAATTCCTCCGGTGGGAGTTTTAGGCTTGTGTCATACTTCTTGTGGTACTCCCTTAAAGTCTTTCGGAGCTCGGCAATGGCATTCAAATTTACTCTCTCCCTCTTATGTCAGTTGAATGAGGTCCACCCTGGCTGATATGTCTGGTTTGATGCCGAATGTTGTGTTAGTAATGTTACAATGTGCCGTGCCATACTGATATTGTTTCAGGGAGGTGGTGAGACAGTATCTCCTTGCTTCCTTGTAAGTTATGTCTGTGTCCAGGCCATGAGCTTCTACTGAGCAATTTAGGCCAGTATTTATTCTGAAGCCACACAGTGCATGCTGATTTAAGTAAACTGGGTATGGGCATGCAATTATTTCGTCAGTTTGTTAACATCTGTCCAGAGTAGTGCCTCTAAGCCTTCTTTCTTTCTCCTCTGCATATGCTGTTGTACCCTATCCTGATATCCTTAAGGATAATCCCTATTTTCTCCTCCTCAAAGACCCTCACTCCAACCTGGATGTCAGTGAGTATGGGGAACACTAAATATTATTCCCGGGGTTTTCCTTGGAGTTCCTTTGCATTCATCATTGAACCAGACTTTGATCATCTGTCATATCTGGCAGCCAGATAACTAAGGGTGTTTCTTACCCATAAATAAATGTTCCATATGTTCGTCACTAATCCAATTCAGAACCTGTCCACTGCATACCTGCTCTAGGTTTTCCCTTAGCTGTTATATCATCCACTGTCCATGTGCATTACATGAGTCCAGACCCAACATGTTATACAGACACTAAGTTTATTGTCCAAATCAGCTAAATCAAGGGCGTTGATGTTTGCTAATCTGCCCCATATGCTGTGACCATGTCATAGAACATAGAACACTACAGCACAAACAGGCCCTTTGGCCCACAAATTGTGCCTATCATATCTATACTTACCAGACTATAGACCTATCTGTAACTCCCAATCCCATTAAATCCCATGTACTCATCCAGAAGTCTCTTAAAAGACCCCAGCGAGTTTGCCTCTACCACCACTGACAGCAACCAATTCCATTCACTCACCACCCTCTGAGTGAAAAACTTACCTCTAACATCTCCTCTGTACTTGCCCCCCAGCACCTTAAACCTGTGTCTTCTTGTAATGACCATTTCAGCCCTGGGAAATTGCCTCCAAGAATCCACTCTATCTATTCCTCTCAACATCTTATAAACCTCTATCAGGTTGCCTCTCAACCTTCGTCTCTCCTGGAGAAGAGACCTAGCTCTCTCAACCTATCTTCATAAGACATGCCTCCCAATCCAGGCAACATCCTTGCAAATCTCTGCACCCTCTCAATAGCTTCCACATCCTTCCTATAGTGAGGCGACTAGAACTGCACACAGTACTCCAAGTGGGGTCTGACAAGGGTCTTATAAAGTTGCAGCATTACCTCCCGACTCCTGAACTCAATTCCTCTATTAATGAAGGCCAGTACACCATATGCCTTCTTGACCATATCCTCCACTTGCGGGGCAGATTTAAGATACCTATGGACCCGGACCCCAAAATCCTTCTGCTCCTCACACTGCCAAGACTCCTACTCTTGATATTATACTGCTTCATCCCATTGGTCCTGCCAAAATGGACATTTATCTGTGTTGAAGTCCATCTGCCACTTCTCCGCCCAGTCTTGCATCCTATCTATGTCTGGCTGCAACTTCAGACATCCTTCCAGACTATTCACAACACCATCAACCTTCATATCGTCGGCGAACTTACTAACCCATCCCTCCACTTCCTCATCCAGGTCATTTATGAAAATGACAAACAGCAAGGTTCCTAGAACAGATCCCTGGGGCAATCCACTGGTGACTGATCTCCATGCAGAAGAAGACCCATCCACAGCTACTCTCTGCCGGCAAGCCAGTTCTGGATCCACAAGGCCAAAGTCCATTGGATCCCATGCCCTCTCACCTTCTCAAGAGGGTGGACCTTATCAAAGTCCTTGCTGAAATCCATGTAAACCACCTCCACTGCTCTTCCTTCATCAATGTGTTCAGTTACATTTTCAAAGAATTCAACTAGGCTCGTAAGGCATGATTTGCCCTTAACAAAGCCGTGTTGACTATTTCTGATCATGTTGAATTTCTCTAAATGCTCATAAATCCTGTCCCTCAGAATCCTTTCCATCAACTTAGCGACCACTGAGGTCAGACTCACTGGTTGATAATTCCCCAAGCTATCCCTATTCCCTTTCTTGAAAATAGGTACCACATTTGCAATCCTCCAATCTTCCGGAACCTCTCCCGTCTCCATCGACGATGCAAAGATCATCGCCAGGGGCTCTGCAATCACTTCCCTCACCTCCCACAGTAACCTGGCGTACATCCCATCTGAACCCGGCGACTTATCTACCTTGATGGAATTTAACAGTTCCAGCACCTCCTCTTTCTTAATGTCCACATACTCAATCTTTTCAGTTTGCCGCAATCCTGTAGTGTAACCCCCCAGATCACTCTCCACTGTGAATTATGTCATTGACTAACTCCCTCCTGGATCGTTCCTGTCTTTCATCCATTCTTACCTTCCATTCTAACAGTCTGCGAGTTAAGTGGAGATATAATCTCTTAAACTGGGGAGACCACCATTCTGGCAGTTGGATCCCAGCTATATCCAGCACCACATATACCAGTTTATGATGAATGTTGTCATACAAGGTTTTCCCTGTATGTTTTAATATCAATCCATTCTGTGGTCCAGGCTTCAGGGCAGATCAAGTGGGATTGCTCTGGGGTTGGCTTCAGCCCAGTTCTTATTTCATACAATGCAAAGTTCTCCTCTGAGTGTCCCAGGGCACCGCTGCCTGAGTTCCAATCCTTTTTCTGGGCTGTTGGCCAGACATCCAATTTCAGGGTCCCCATTATTTGAAAATCCCCACCAATCATCTGCTATGGTGACACTCAGATAATATTCAATTGAACTGCCATTTGGTTTTTTTGTATACCAACTGCTGGTTGTTACACCCAAACATTATACTCTTCCCGGGGTTCACCCATAATACACCTTCCTCTGTGTCAGGCAGGGTAAATCACAAATAACCTGGATACCACAAGGTCATCTTGCTTAGAGTGTCCTGTGTGCTTATTCCGATGATAAGTCCGATGAGATGGATCGTAGGTTGCATCTCTGTGTCATCCATCACTGTTCTGAGAAAATCAATGTATTTTCTGCTGTTACTGCATCTAATATTTGATATATATACATATATTTAAAGTGTCCATTCTTCCCCCCTTCAAAAAAGTTTTTTTTTTTTTTGAACACTTATTTGAGAGCAGTGTGGTCAGGAGGACCCGGGTATCTGAAGTGTGGCTTGCATGTCGTAATTTTTTAAATTCTAATTGTGGAGCACAATGGACCAATTTTTTTGTTCAGATCAATGAATAGGTGAGTCAGAAAGAGCTTATTTAACTGGCCAGCAAAGTCAAGGCGGCTGGTTTTAGTCTAGCAGCTGTCATCATCATTAACTATAGGGATTCAAACAGCACCAGAGTCAGTCTGTTCTATAAGTGAGCTTGAAAGTGAGTTGCATTTAAAAAATGCCTATAAGAGTTGAAAATGTGTCCTTTTAACATTAGGGATAAAGAGATGGCTCTTCTATCATTAGAACACTGGAAATAAAATTCTCAGTGTCACTTGGAACTCAGAGCAGCTGCTTATTATACCAGGCTTTTGCACTGTAAGAGTTTTGTTTATTTCATTTCCTGTTGAGAATGTAGCTCAGTCACCTTGAAGATTTTAAAATTTAGCACAGCTGCCTCAATATCATTTAAAATTTAGCATATCTGCCTCAAAGATTTTAAAATGTAGCGTAGCTGCTCAAAGATATGTGTAATTTGTTCAATATTGTCTTAACTGGAGAAAACTGGTGAAAGAGTTGGTGTCGAATTATATAAGTAACCTGGTTGATCGTACTAGCAGTATTCAACTGCTTTTAGACTGGTGCTTCCATCAGACATTCTTGTACCTTGCATCAGTCTGTACTTGTAGCTGAATGTCAAAATCTAGAGCATCTTAGATTCCTTCATCCAGCATTTTTGTTAACCCATTGCCCAACAAAGACTCGTCTTTTGAATTATTTGTCTCAAGGGGCTCCATCATTATCTCCTCACCTGGTTTCCAGACCCGTGACTGTTTGTTGGACTGCACTTTGGGGTTGACGTTTGAATCAAAGTTCAGGGGTCCTTTATCCTCGTGTTTCAGTCTAATTAACCTATGTGTCTGGTCCTTATCCATGTGGAAGATGCAGCATCGGGCGTCGCCATCAAAATAACCCTGTGTTGTTTAGTCAGGGCCTCAATGTTGGCTCTGGGGCTGTTAAGGCTTATGTTTATGGGAGAGTCCATAATGCTGCGAGAGCAATATCTGGTTGAGCTGCACCAGTCCTCTAGGATGCGCAAGTATCCTGTCATGTCTGGGTCGTTCAGTACTCCTAGAGGCACTTCAGGTGTGGACAAGACTTAAGCTGTAGTGTGATAGGGGTAAAGGTCTAGTCTGAACCTGAAAGTGTCTGGGAAATATATTTCCTGGGTGAGGGTAGTGTAATCCTCCCCATCTCTAATGAGAGAAGGTGGGAGTGATTATTCTGAGTCCCGTAAGTTTTCAGTTGATTTTAATGGAACCAGCCCGTTTTCCTGTTGGCGATTAGGACTTTGTACACTGAGGGGCTTATTTTGTTGGTGATGGTGTGCAGACCTGCATACCTCGGGGACAAGAAAGAACTGGGGTTGTAGAGGGCAATCATCACCTGTTGGACAACTGTATATTCTACTGGGTATTACCCTTTTATTGAAATATGCCTTACTGTGTTTCTTTTTAACTCCTAATCGAACAGCCACAGATAACTGGGTGCTTTAACGTTTTCGGTTAGCTGCTGGATGGCTTTCTCGTGGGTGAGCGCTGTGATAGCAGGTTCAGTTAAGTCAATCCCAATAAATATTCAGCTTCTCATGTAGGTCAACCAGCCATTTAATGTATGAGGGTGAACCCAGTAGAACTGGAAATGGTGTTACATACCGTCATGAGGGTAAACGGAAGTACTGTATCCCATATTGTGTTGTTTTGCTGCACTGTCTTTCTAATGATCCCTTTTAGCGTTCAGCTCATGCACTCTGCGATTCCACTGGATTGTGGATGGTAGGTGATATGGAATTTCTGCTTGGTGCCAAACATAGCCATAACGTTTTGCATCATCAGCCTGGTGAAATATGTCCCTTGGTGGGACTCTATGCAGCAGGGAAGATCCTATCATGTAAACATCCACTGGGTCAATGATCCCAGATGTGTGCCCTTCGGTGGCCTGCAGAACCTATTTTAATAAGGGGAGTGACAGTAGTGAGCTTTCTGTCTGCAGATATGAAACCTCTGGCTTCCTATAAAGGTAGGAACTCAGTCAGGCTGTTGCACACATACACTCTGATAGTATTGTATGTTGTCAGGGGTTGGAAATAAGTCTGGGTGGCTCACTACATATGTGACTGCTGCTAGTTCAGCAACTTGAGCACTCAAATGGCTGGGTAGTTTGAGGGTGAGTTCTACTAGTTCTTGTTGATGTTCTACAGGAACGTGGGCACTTTAGTTTGCTTTACAGTGATGTCCCTACCCTGCAGTAGTAGCGTCCAACAGGCAGCACAGACCTGGCTTACTGAGCCATCTTTAAGGTGGCCATCCAGTAGAAACTGGGTTGGGGTGTGTTCAGTCAGGATGGTTATTGAGTTCAGTCCGGTGATACAGGTGAAGTGCTGCATGACCCAAAATATTATGAGCAGGTGTTCACACCCGGAGAAGCCTTGTTTGATTAGGTCTAGTGAGACATAGATGCTGGGCCTGGTCTACCATGTCTTTCTTGTAATAATACTGCTGAAAGTGTCGAGTCAGTAACTGCAACTTGTAAGGCATATGGTGGATCTGGGTCTGGGACTAGTAAGGCTGGTGCTGTAGTGAGGGTTTGTTTTAAATCAGTTACTGCAGCTGGGTGCTGCACAATCCAGTTCCAAGTTGCGTGTTTCTTTAGCAATTCGGAAAGTGGAGCTGCCTTGTGGTGAAGTATGGTTTCAACAGTACCCTACTAGACCTGGGAAAGATCAGAGGGCACTCACATCATGGGGTAGTGGAAGGTGCACTATGGAGTCTGTCCTTTTCTATTCAATCTCTCTCTTCCCATATATCCACTTAACTGGATATATAAACAGGGGTTGCAAAATTTGAATCTTTTTTGGGTTGACTTTGCAGCCTAATGAGTGGAGCAGTGCGAGTAATTCATCCAGCAGTGTTATATACTCCTCTTTTGGTGTTAGATGGTATCAATAAATCATCTACATATTGGACCAAGCACTCGACTCAGGGAAAACTTTTCTAGTGTGGTAGCCAGTTACCTCTGAAAGATGGACAGGGAATTATGGAAACCCTGTGATAGGCAAGTCCAAGTATATTGCTGTCCTTGGAAGGTAAAGGCAAACTTGTACTGGCAAAACTGATTTAAAGAGATGGACCAGAAGCCGTCACTAATATCGAGTAGCATGAAAAGCTTTGCCTGGGCTCCCTGTCTCATCATGGTGATAGGACTTGTAGCTACTACGGGGGCCTTGAGAAGGGTAACCTTACTTAATTCCTAGTAGCCAACTGTTAACCTCCATGATCCATCTACCTTCTTCACAGGCCATATTGGCATATTATCTGTGGAAGCCACTCAATACCCCCGCAGTATTAGACTATCAATTACTTTGGCCGCCTCCCCTCTGCCTGTCTGGGGAAATGTATTGTCTCTGTGGTTTCAGATCTGGCTCTTCAATTAACACCTCCCCAGGTATCCGGCCACAATCACATTTATGCCGTGCAGATACCCCATCGTTTCTTTGAAGCACCTCCCTGATAGCTGGATCATTGCTAATTGTTAAGGGATCAAACTAGAATTCCCCTGTTGTGCTAACCCTATTAGCATATGTCCCGACTCGGATGATTGATGGCGCTCTGCTAATCGTAGCCACCTGTCAAGTGCATCGATTAATTGGATCAAATGAAAGATTATAATTGGACTCCAGGATGTGTTCAGCACTTGGGGGAAGTGCTGAACACATTAACACTACCAGATAGCCTCACATCAAGTACCTAAATGGACCTGTACACAACTTGTAATGCATTCCTCCTGCACATGTCCTGTGAATCCACTGAGTGTAATTGTGCCTATCATTGGCCAAGGGATGTCTGTTTTTACATTTAGGATAGTTCGGGACCCTCCGGTATCCCAAAAGAATTCTACAAAGTGGTTTCTTATCTCGCTGTTATCTAGGGATCTCCCTACACTATACCATCTGCTCGTTCAAATCCAGGTTGGGAAGACCGTGCATCGTCAATTTAGGATTCCATAGGCGGGGCAGTTGGATACAGTGATGGGATCGTGCTTATGCATGGGGTGACCGGGACCTTCCATTGGTGGTGGGCTGTGTTCTCTCTCATACCTAGGAGCTGTCCTAATTAGTCTCGGGGACATACATGTGGTATTGGGGGTCTCCTTCAATCTCAAATGAAGTATCCTGACTGCCCACAATTAAAACATGTCCCTCTATTTCTCCCAGGGGCTGCTGTGAAAGGTGGAGCTGTACCTTTCTGATACTGGTGATCTACCTTGTTTCTCCATACTGGACCCTGGCTAGCCCTCACACAAGCATTCTCACCTTCCTTTCTGACCGTAACATTGGGGCTTCCTGAACTTCCTGTTCCCAGACTCGAGCTAAGTGTTGGAGAATCCATGCTTCATTGTATGTGGTCACTGTGGGTCAAAATTAGCGCAGGCTTTCTTGCCTTCCTCTGTAGTGTACACGATTAATGTCCTAGCCCACTTGGATGAATCAGCTTCATTCAATCTAGCCCAATCTAATTTCCCGTATTCTGTCTTGAAGTGGATCCATAAACGACCAGCAAAGGCAGTTGGATGTTCCCCTTTCCTCTGTCTACATTTATTTAACCCATCTACAGGATCCTCTTTATTAAACCCTATTGCTGTCAGTATGGCTTCCTTAATTTTGTTTAAGGTTCCTTCCTTGACATTTTGAGGGGCTGACAGGGCAGACCAGACAGACTTGCTTAAGCACATGCCTATCAGCTTCACCTCTTCCCTTCTACCTACTCCATGCTTTATCTTCTGTTGCCTAACGTCCTCACAGAAATTGTGTGGATCAGCTGATGGCTTAAAGGTTGTGATCTTATTTGTGATTTTGGCCAATTGTGCCACCGTAAACAGGATTGTATATGTAACAGCTGGGGCCTGAGACTCTCCTACCTGACATTCAGTTGTCACTAGGTGCTTCGATACTGGAGGTGAATCTGGGGATGTATGATTTCCCCTGGGAAAGGTGGTGGTGGACCCAATCCTCGATTTGTGTAATGTAAAGTCTAGCATTCTCCTTTAACTATCCCCAATTCGCATTCTCTATCTCCTCTGCTTCTACCATCCCAAAGATACAGATAAATCCATTCTGAACTGATATAGGGATTCCAACCCTGAAATTTCTGATTGGCATTTGGACTGGTCAGCAGTTGCCTGTCTGCTGTTTACTGGCTTGATATAGTGCTTTTATTGCACCTGCAGATCAGTGCACTTAACTTCCAATCGTGCTACTGTCTGCTCAGGTTCACGTCTTTAATGTTGCAGTTGTATATAACGTTGGTTAGACCTCATTTGGAATACTGCGTCCATTTCTAGTCGCCTTACTACCAGAAGGACGTGGAGACTCTGAGTGCAGAGGAGGTTTACCAGGATGCTGCCTGGTATGCTCCCAGACTCAAGCTAAGTGTTGGAGAATCCATGATTTGTTGTATGTGGTCACTGTGGGTCAAAATTAGCGCAGGCTTTCTTGCCTTGGATATCAGAGGTAGGTTCTTTACTCAAAGGGTGGTTCGGGAGTGGAATGCCCTGCCTGCAGCAGTTGTAGATGCGCCAAGTTTGGTGGAGTTTAAGAGGTTAGTTGATAAGTATATGGAAGAGAAGGGAATGGTTTAGTTTGGAGGGGCATTGCTTTTTATATTGGTCGGCACAACATCGAAGGCCGAAGGGCCTGTTCTGTGCTGTAATGTTCTATGTTCTATGGTATGGAAAGTCTGAGTTACGCGGACAGGTTAGGCAAGTTGGGACTGTTTTCCTTAGAAAGACGTAGACTTAGAGGAGATCTAATAGAGATGTACAAGATTATGAGGGGTATAGATAGAGTAAACAGGGTTAAGCTTTTTCCTAGGATGGACTCGAATAGCACGAGGGGTCACGGGCTTAGGGTGAGGGGGGTAAGGTATAATTTGGATGATAGAGGGAGTTTTTTCACACAGAGGATGGTGGGGGCAGGCACTCGAGTTATTTAATGAATACTTAGATGGGCACATGAACAGAATGGGAATGGAAAACTGATTTAAAATAGGGATCATGAGCCTTGGGAGTCCCTGGGAAGTGTGTAAATAGATGATGATATTGATGTACTTGTTTTTATCCTACAGGTGCTTTGGTCCACTTGTTGCCTAACAAGGGGCATACACGAGATGGGTCGTGAGAGGGCTGCTCTTGGATTTTTTTCGAGAGTATCCTAGTGCTTCACGTCGTTAGTGTACGCTTGACCTGGACCATTTGATGGGCAACACGACAGCTCAGTGCCTATCGCTGTGCTGTGTAGATACATGGATTTGGGCCTGTGTCTGTGGGAGTTTGCGCATTCTCCCTGTGCTTGTGTGGGTTTTCTCTGTGTTCTCCGGTTTCCTCCCACACCCCAAAAATGTGCTCTTAGGCTAATTAGCAAAACAAATTGCCCCTAAATTGGCTGAAATTTGGTTTTTAATCCATAGATCTATAAACATAGACAGGGATCACGGGTAGAGGTGGGAACATTGGGATGGCGGCACGGACTCGTTGGGCCGAAGGCCTGTTTCCCGTGCTGTTTTGTTCTTTGTTCTTTAGCCAAGACAGCACGCTGGATGTCTTGGTAGGCGTTCTCATACTGATTTTGAAAATTGCCCATGTGTAATAAATTTGCCTGGTTGGCTTGTCTTAATTCATCCATCTCTCTGTCCTTTTTGGCTCTTATCTGCTCTATACTTGCCTGTTGTTCCTTTAGTTTCTTAATCTCATCCTTTTTTCTCTTGTTCTCACTTCGATTCCTCCAGTTCCTTATGAACTGAGTTCCTAGCAGCTATCCTAAGCAGCTCACAATGGCAATTTCTTTCTCACTTTTAGCTGCCTGTTTTCTCTGAACTTGCCTTAGATCATCCCAATACTTCTGCCCTTCTTAGTATTGGCACGAGATTCTGCCCATAGGGGCCACCCTTTCTTCTTAATAAATGGGACACTTCCCTGTGTCTGTGCAGTTTTTTGCTATTCTATATTTAATAACAAAGAGTAGGGAGTTAATTGGACAGTGGGTACAGCATTGGGCTATATTCCAGTTCTAATCCCTCCTTCTAATGTAAACCTACAGAGTTTACCCTATCCTCCTTTTTAGTAACAATGCATGCACAATAAACAATTTCCAGAAAGCAGTTATTTGTCCAAAGGAGTTTACACCTGTTACCATAGAACATTACATTGTTGGCTCTAGATTCTGTGGGATTCGATATTGGAGCAACAAAGTTACTTTTGTTGATGGTCTGGTGGAGTTGCCAATTGTTGTGTCTGCCACACAGCCTGTTTTAATCCTTATACAGGGGACAAATAACTATGAGTAGACATTTTGTTACTACAATATTTATTTAAGACAATCAACAATCACCCACCCAACCAACAATTAGTTTTCTTTACAGAAAATACAAGAGTTCAATACAAAACCTTGACTTTGCGTGACTGGCAAGAACCCAAGAAGATATTGGTTTTTAACTGTACATTTGTCCGGGTCGTTCTCTGTGTAGTCTGGTCCTTTGGTCAGGTTTGGCACTCTGGCTCTGGTCTTCCTTGCTTCTCAGGTGTGGTAGCTCTCCTCATGCTGGCGATGGTCACAATTGTTGTAGCTCATTCATGGGATCAGGGAGAGACCATGTCTGCAGGTGCTGGAGGTCTCCCAAATAAGGGGTTACGGCGTTCTTATGTCTGGTAAACAACCCAGTTTGATCAAAATGTCTCTTTTGTCCTGGAGATGATCCATATCCTGTGTATTCACTCGACTAAGTTGTAACCTGTTAGTCTTTTAGGCTGCAATCTGTCGTCATAATTCTTGACCAGTTGTCCCACAGTGCTTTACAAATCGTCATTTTAATGGCTTGTTTGACTGTGTGGTCAATATTGGGAAAATTATGTTCTCCTACTATTATTACTTTATTTTTTTCTTGGAGCGATCACGTACCATTGACTCCATTTGAGAACGATTACAGTGGACGTCCTGTTGCTGCCTATACTTAAATGAGCCTGAAGAAAGTTCAATATATTCAGTCACTGTAATGTACATAATGCACTTCTTATTCTATCAGATATGTAAGTTACAAATTATAAATTGAATGAATTATTTTCACAGCTTGTTAAGTGCAGTTTATTTGTTTTGCAGGCTAATGCAGATACTCTGGCACATGAAGTCAGCCTTGTTGTGTACAAATTGGCTGGAGGAGTAGATGACGAACCAAAGTTGTTTCACTAAGGAAAAACAAAACATATGGTGAATGTGTCCATGCGGAATCTTTGGGCCTTAAATTAAGACTACATTCAAGCACTTTTGTGGTGGCATTGAGGATTGGTGACTGGAATTTGTATTTCTTTAAAGCTTAATATGCAATCAAGTAGTAATAGTTTTCACTATTGAGAATTGCCGATTTTGAAATTTGATATCGACGAATAGTTATTTTTCATTGTCGTGAACTGAATGTGAATAAGCTAATGAAAATATACTATGCAAAAGCAGGATATTCAGTTTGCACAATACGCATTCTGTGCTGCAGAATTTCACTATTTTATGGATTGATTAATGTAATTAGCTGAAGTTTGAATGGTCTTGTAAAATGGCAATATAGCCATGTTTGAGATGTTTTCTTTCTAAGCAAAAAATCACCTACTCAAATCTGAAAGTTAGTAGGTTGTAGTTATTAGGCTATTCTGGGACTTGAATACATGTCAGAAACTGAACTCCAATACAGGACTGAGGCAATGCTGCACTGTGTCATATTTTGGATGGGATGCAAACTGAGACATGCTGTGCTTATTGAAAGGTTCCACTTCAAAATTCTAGCATCCCCACATCACGTCTACACAATTTTAAAGGAGGGCAGGAGAGTTAGCCAGGTTCTTGCAGGTTGTGAAAAAACTGGAATATCATGGAATTTTCCATCAAAGGCCCAAAGCCATTGAAAACCCTAGAATCTTGTAAAGTTGAGGGATGAGACTTTTTTTGACTTAGGAAAAATTCAAGTTCTTTTCAAATGGTTTTCTAATATCCACTACAATCCCACATCACACTACTGTTTGCTCTGCTTCATGTGTCCAGTGAAGTTTTGCTCATTGCTGCTGTTCTGGCAGTCTACAAGCAGCCAATAATTGGTCAAGCAGGCTGTATCAGCTTCTCCAGGCCCTGCTTTCTTGCTTGCCTCATAGAAGGGGGTGGTGTCTGTTATTGGTGTCAGTTGCAGTTTTTTGTTATGAAGGGCTCAGGAAACACTGAAACAAATACCTAAAGGTAAATACGGTACCTGAAATGTTACAACACTTAGTTGCTCTGATTTTTGCACGAGATCCACTGAAAAGTTACTTCTTAACTGGCAAACTTGGAATTTTATTTTACTAAACATGCAGGTACCTGGTGACTGTGTCTGGGCTAATATTTATCATTCAATTGTTATTACAAAAAGAAATTTGACTACATATCAAAGTACTTGAATACTAAGTTATGTGAATTAAAGAAAATCAGAAAAGGCTGAACAACTCAGCAGGTCTGACAACACTATGGAAAGAGAATAAAACCAATATTGAGTCTGGATGACTGTCAGAACTGAAAGTGAAGAAAACTAGACAAGATTTATACTTGGTTGGTGGGGGCTTTAATTGTACAAAGAGAATGATGAAAGGTAGTCAGAACATCCATGTGTGAATGGTAGAACAGAGGCACAGATGAAAGTCTTTGCTTAATTTACCCTCAGTATTGTGCTTTGAACAACAACAATGTATTTGCATTGCATGCATAATTAGAAGTGCCATTGGGTTTATTTTGCCAGTTGATGCAGATCATTTTTATGTTGATAACATTGTTAGGAAGGAGGTGGGAGAGAAATTCATACAAATAAAAATTCTAGCAGAATATAAAACAAATTCTGTAAACGGTTTATTGTATTTACATTTTCTAGCTATTTAACAAATTGTAAATTAATGTTTGTCACCAGTTGGTCAGTGGAAG
Organism: Sphyrna mokarran; assembly: GCA_024679065.1. Lineage (NCBI taxonomy): Eukaryota > Metazoa > Chordata > Chondrichthyes > Carcharhiniformes > Carcharhinidae > Sphyrna > Sphyrna mokarran. The sequence continues at coordinate 29,770,854 of JAGIQG010000012.1, read as the reverse complement.
AGATTGAGAATGAATACTATCATTTTTGCCCAACAAGCTTAATTTTTTTCAGACCTGGTGCACAAAAATAATTGTAGTTTATAATTATTTTCTGTTTTGTCTCATGTTTCAAAAGCTTGTCAATCATCTGTCTGCTTAGTAGATATCACTAATAAATGTTCATTAACTAACATAACTGAGAGTAAATTAAAATGTTCTGTTGAAAGTTTTGCACATCAGCTTATCTTCTTCTTCCACATTAATGTAATCTCATCATGAAAATTTTTGTTCATCGTGAAATTGTGATTTAAATTTGTTGCAGACCTGCTTTAAAAGAGTTGATTATCAGGACATCATAGAAGGCTATATTTGTTATAATGAGATTCTGTTATTCTGCAAAGTGTTACTGATTACTTTCGTTTCAACCTATTTAATCTGATTATAAATAATGAAAATCTTAGGTTACTCTTGTATGACGTACTGTCAACAAAAATAAAGTATGATAGCAAAGTTATTTCACTGCACTAACAGTGGCATCTAGCTGGCAATAACGGAACATCACCTATGCAAATTACTGCTTTTTTGTGGACAATTACCACTCACTGTTGTTCACCAACAAATTTATCAAGAAGCACCTGCTCACCCTCAAGTTCCAGACCAGAAGTGAGGTGAGAGTAATGTGCCATGGACATAAAGACAACATTTCATCAAGCAGTACTAAAAAAAATTGTCCTTTATGCTTAGTAAAAATCCAAGTAATAGCCATCTCTCACCCCTACTTCAGAGTTGTGATCATTTGAAGCTGATCATCTTTTCCCAAGGGTGGGGGAAGTCTAAAACTAGAGGGCAAGTTTAAAATGGGAGGGGAGATACAAAAGTATCCAGAGGGGCAGTTTTTTTCACAGCGAGTATTGAGTATCTGGAACAAGCTACCAGAGATAGTAGTAGATGCAGTTACAATTTTGTCTTTTAAAAAGCATTTAGATTATTATATGAGTAGTGAGGGACTTGGGCCAAATGCAGGCAATTGGGATTAGCTTAGAGGTTTTAAAAAAAGAGAGTGTGGCATGGACAAGTTGGGCCAAAGGGCCTGTTTCCATGCTGTAAACCACAATGACTATCTCAACATTTGCTACAGGAGTTGCCCTACATTGTACTCAACCATCTTCAGCTGTTTCATCAATGATTTTCCTACTTCTCATAAGATGAGAGGTGGAGATGTGAACTGATGGGTTTGCATCTGTTCAGTATGTTTTGTGACTCCTTAGATACAGCTAGACCTGGACCATATTCACGCTTGGGCTGAAACTGATGGTAGTGCTGTGGAATAACAAAGCGTTCTCATCTGAGAGCGAACTTGACTAACATTCATCCTACACAAGTTCTCTCCCAGATGAGAATGCTTTATTATTCCACAGCATTACCATTGCCAAATTGTTCAGAACTCAAAGGACCAATTGTACTGTGGCTACAAGACTAGGAATTCTGTGGCAAATAATTCATCTGACTCCACAGAACCTATCCACCATCTGTACAAATCAGCTGTATAAAGGAATACTCTCCACTTGCTTGCGTAACTGCAACTGGGAAAAACTCATGTAAAGCTTGTCATAATTAGGTTTCCTCCCACATTATAAAGCTATACAGTTTAGGCAGCTTGGCTACACTAAGTTACCCCTTAGTGTCAGGGCATTAGCAGGGGTAAATATGTGAACTTATAAGACTAGGGCCTGGGTGGGATTGTTGATGGGCCAAATAGAACACGGACTCTAGGGATTTTATTGATTTAATAAATCCAGGACAAAGATTGCCCCCCCCCCCCCCAATTTGAGCATGATTACTAATCACAGCTCAGCATTAGACAATGTAAAATGGAGGGGGAAGGTATTCCAATCAATACCATGTATGCCACTCTCCCTAAAGCCCTGCAAGTTTATTTCCTTTGTGCTGATCCAATTTCTCCTTGAAATTATTCTCTCCGCTTCCACAATCTTCACAGGTAGCAACTTCTACATCGCTACCACTTGTTGCCTAAAAAACTTTAGTGCAAAACTTTAGCATAAATGTTTCCCGAGTCAAAACTTTAGATTTTTTTTTAGTTCCTCAGCAAATAGGAATATATTTTTCCCCATCCTCATTCCCTGATACACTGCTATTAAATCTCCTTTCCACGATCCCTCATCATGAACTATTCGGGGCTCTACACCGTCTCACGGACCTTCATATTCTCCCTACAGTGATGAACAAACTTGGGCACAATTGATAAATTATGGCCTAATCACAGCTTTATAGAGGGTTTACTGGAATTTGCCTACATATGTGTTCAATACTTCTTCCCAAGAAGCCTGAGATTCATATACTTTCTACTTTCTCAATTTTTGTCTGACTCCTTCCAAGATCTGTGCACATGTATCTCCCTGTCCTCCAGTCTCCTTAATACTGATGCGTTTTGACAGAAGGAAAACACAATCACTACCTATCTCTGTTAAATTTAATCTCCTGCCTGATTGCCTGCAAGAGGCTACTGATAAACTTCACAACATACTTCTCTACCTATCTTTACATCGTTTGCAAATTTAGAAACCATGCCTTCCTGCCAATCATGCATGCTCTGTTTCTTAACTTTCTTTACTCTTCTCCTGTTTAAATACCTGTAGAAATGCTTGCTATCTTTTACACATCTAGCTAGTTTCCTCATTCCCTTGATTAACCTTCCAATCATTCTCTGCTGTCCTTTATATTCAAGCCAATCATCTGACAAATCATTCATTTTAACAGTTATGTTTTCTTCCTTCAGTTCAATGCTTTTATTTAGTTAACCATGGATGGTGACTTCTCTAAAATATCCACCACTGTTTTTCTTTTGACTTGTTCCCTCACCTAACTTTCCAGTTCAGTTCAGCTTTCATGCCCACATAGTTGCCCTTATTCAGATTTAAAATAGCCTTAGACTTGCTTCTTTTTAAACTAACTGCAAGATTCAATCACACTGTGGTCACTGCTACGTAGCAGACCTTTATGCTAAGGTCATTAATTAATCTTGTAACATTACATAATACTCAAACTGTTCTAAGGAACAATTTTGAAAGCTGTGAAAATGTTGAAAGAACTAATCACATTATTTGATGATAATGTCATTCAGCTGTTTGCAGACACTGCTGTTCTACTTTGTTCTCTGAGCAGAAAAGATTTTAAATAAAACTTGTTAGTTTAAATCTGGAGGCAGCACTGTTGCTTCACAGTTCGAGGATCCTGGGTTTGATTCCCAACTTGGATTTCTGTTTGCACATTCTCCTTGTGTCTGCGTGGGTTTCCTCCAGGTACTCTGGTTTTCTCCCACAGTCCAAAGATGTGCAGGTTAGGTTGATTGGCTATGCTAAGAAATTGCCCCTTAGAGTCCAGGAATGCATAGGTTAGAGGGATGAGTGAGGGATATAAGGTAGAGCCTGGGTGCGATTGTGCTCAGTGCGGACTCGATAGGCCAAAGGACCTCTTTCTGCACTGTAGAGTTCTATGATCTACAAATGGAAACTTTTTTTTAATAAAAATCTCCAACAAAGATGGGCTATTACAGAAAGAAAATTGGCAGCAAGTCAGGATTTTGTTTTGTAAGGACACAAAGTAGGAGGAAAAAGTCCATAGTGGATTCTCACGTTTGGAATATGAAAAGGCTGGGGAAAGGCAACAACAGAATTAGAGACTGAAGTGCCAGTGTAGGAAGACAAGCAAGTAAAAAGCTCTCTAGTTTTAAAAGGGTTTTTTTGATTGGAGAGGCAATATCTGATATATTTGAAAAAGTGGATGCCTTGCTGGGGTTGTTTGAAAAAAATGCATCAAGTTAATGATCTCCAGGGTAAAAGGGGAGTACTAGGAAGACAGTTAAAAATATTAGTTTTACTCACTTCTGCCTGCGAGACCTTTAAATGAATGAAATGTATCATGGAGTTTGTATAAGTGAATAAAATTATTGCTAGTATTCCTCAGGGTAGTATCACTTGTCAGTTTCGCTTCATCAGTGAATTCTCCATACGGTTATAAGTGTGAATGTTTGCTGAAGATGGTTCAGGTGATCAGGGGTTTGGGTATTTGGTTGGGTGCTCAGTGGAGAGTCCAGTGGTAGTCAGGCACACTCAGAAGGAAGTGTAGTCAGAGAGGTGGGATGCTGGGAATCCTGGAGTTCAGAGGTTAGGTTTTCTTACTGAGTCAAAATCTTGGAATTCTCTATCTAACATACACTTTGGGTGCACCCAAAGCACTGGAACTGTAGTAACTGAAGAAGGGCCATTAGAAATGGGGAATAAATGCATCTATGAAAGATTAAACAAGATCTTAACATTTCACTGAGTATCTTGAACCTTCACTGCTTTTGCCTTTTTTGACTTCTCATCACGCTTTCACATTCAGTATTCTTGATATAATTCACTACAAAGAACATGCTGGCTCAAGACCTGTTCTGTTCTGCTTCACTGCAATGGATTACATTGTACACCAGTGATACATATAATAACGACTGCAACATTTAATAATGGGCCAACACATTAGAATTTATCATGAATGCAGTTATTTAGAACCAAATAGAATAATACAATAATTTACATTTTAGGCACCATAATCAATATGAGCCAACAATACCTGACAAAACCAAATTCATAATTCAGTATTCAGGACACAATCTGTAGAAATAAAATTTAATATAATTACATCCTTGAAATGAGTTCCTTATTTAAGTACAAACAAAAATGTACATATTGCAGAAGATTTGCTCTGAGTGATTCATTACACTACCTCCACTGGGATACTATTGTGTTTTTATAACTCCTTCCAAGAAATCTTTTTCAAGCACTTCTTCTATTTTTTGCCTGGCTTTGCTCCAGAATGTTTTCTGGTTCTCAGTTTTCAAGTCTTTGTTTGAAAATGAGTTTATGTGCAGGACTGGGCTCCCGGATGATCCAGTAAACCTGCTGGAGATTTTGTTGGAGAAAAACTGACTAAGTACATTGAAGAAAGGAAGCAGTTGTTCGATACTGCGAATGGTGTAAACCGTCAGCAGCAGATGACCTGGTTCCCAAACTAGTGTCCTCCCTGAGTTGTCATCTTCTGGATTTTTCTGTAAATAAATAGAAAATTCTGCCATGAATTAGATACCAGTTACTCATAATTAAGATTGACAAATAGAATAATTGAACTTTTCCAGAATGCAGATATTGAATTTTGAATTGTATTTCATAAGTTTCATAATATTCATACTGTGTCACACAGGCATATTAAGGGCCTATGATCAAAATCTTGGTCAAAGTCCTAGGATTGAAGGAATGTCTTAACAGAGGAAGAGAGAGGGAAGTCCAGAGCTTAAGACTTAGGCAACTGAAGTCACAAAACCTAATGTTGGAATGAGTCAAATCGCGAGAGTTGCTCTCAAGGCCAGAGAGCTAAAAGAGAGTTGTTAGGGCAGAAGGAAATTGCAGATAGGGAGGAAATTGAAAACAACAGTGAGAACTTCAAAACCAAGTGTTTTTAACCAGCAACAAATGTAGTTCAGCAAGCAAAGGGGAAATAGAAGAATGGGATTTGGTGCAAGTTAGCACACAGTTTGCTCATTTCTGCTGGGTTAAAGTTCAATGTGTCAAAACAACAGCAGCAAAAAAAATCAGAAAACAGAAGTAGACCATTTAACTCCTCAAGCTTGTTGTGCTTCCAGTCAATGAGATTATGGCTGATCTACAACTTATTGCCAGACTCTTACTGAGTTTACCCCAGTCCAACGCCAGCATCTCTACATCATGATCTACAACTTATCTCCATGCACTCACCTTTGACCCATATTCCTTTGTCTAACAAAAGAAAATCAATCTCAGATCTGAAATTTATAATTCACAGTGTTAATTGTTCTTTGTGCAAAAGAATTCCAAATTTCAATTAACCTTCTGTGTCAAAATGTTTTCTGATTTCACACCTGAAAATTTTGGCCCCTATGTAACCAAATTGCATAGTACTGGCGCACTGCTAGTTTACTGTGCAGCCATTGCTCCTCTCCATTTATTTTCTAAAATATTCTGTTAATCTTTTCTCACTGAAATTGCCTCACCTCTTTTGTCCACATTTGGAATAAGTTTTTAATGAGGGCTGAAGCTGAATGGCTCTGGTGACATTCAAACTGAATACTGAAGAACAAGTTATTGCTGTGTAAGTGCTACTGAATAGCAGTGTTGGTATCACCTTCCCTCACTTTGCCTATTAATTTGAAAATGGACTGATGGGGCAGTAATTGGTCAGAACGGATTGCTATTTTTTATGGTCAAGGCTGTTTTCCAGGTAGTTGCTAGAATTGTAGCTATACTGACTGGAGTCAAGTTTGCATTAATACAACTGTTTATTGTCAGGTTGTACAGCCTTTCAGCTGTTATGACATCATTTGCAGTTAATCAAATTAACAATATTTGCAAAGTGTTGCTGGATATTGCAATAGGAAGCAAAAACGGATCATCCCCTTACTACTTCTGCTGAACAGTTGGTTGATGGTTGAACAATTTTGTCTTTTGTACTCACATACTGGGTTCCATCATTATTAAGAATGGGGATGTTTGTGCATTCCCAGCTAGATGTGGCTTTGATCTAATCCATTAGTTATACAATTATTTAGATTTTTCTATAATATGCTGCTTGTACTCTTTAGCATGCATGTAATCCCAACAATAGCTTTGTAAGGCTGCCACCTCATTTTTAGGTGTGCCTGGCATGGCCTTCTGAACTATTCATTGAATCTGAGTGAGATCCCTGGCTTGATGGTAATTGTAGAATGAGGGCTATGGCAGGCCACAAGCTTACAGACTGTGGCTAATTACAATTCTGCAACTGCTGATGGCCTACTGCACATCATGGATGCCCAGTTGTGAGCTGTCATATCTGTTCTGAATCTCTCACATTTAACAAGGTGATATCATCACTTAATATGATAGAGATGTCCTTAATATGAAATCCTCACAACTTATGTGATGGCCATTCAACTCAACCACCTCCTCACTTCCATGTTTTCAGGCTCTTGCCCTGAATAATACATTAATTACTCTCTCCCATCTGGTTACTCTCAGTTTCTCTGCCTCCAGCCTTTATTACATTCTCTCACTTCCTTTGTCCCATTAGTGGTTGTGTCTTCAGTTTGTTTTCCTGGCCCCATGCTTGCAAATACTGCTCCTAATATCTTTGGCTTGGTATCTATTTTTAAATTTCGCCACAGTGAAGCACCTTGTTATTTTAACAACTATGTGAAAATTCTTGTATAACTGCATGTTAGTGTTTCCTGAATATTAATCACTTCTGTGGGATTAAATGGCTTTTTTCCGTATTGTAAATACTATGTAATCTGCAGCCATAATGTTCTGTACTCATGTAGCTGTTTAAATTGCACATGGCAGTTGATCAATAACTTTTGTCAATTCTTCTCATCTTTAGTTTCTCTGTTACCTTTTCCCTATTATCAGACTCATGAAGCTCCATCTTTGAAACATTATAGATTGTAGGTTAAAATAATTGATCATTGTATTTCTGCAAACTGGAAGATGCAAGACCATTGGATTTGGGTTCTCAGATACATCAGTAAATTTACTACTTCACTTAGCCTTGAACCTGGATGGTACTCAAGTATGGCGACTAACTAGCCTACTGACAGTCACATATGAATATTGACCATTTGTCTGAGCTACTGCCTATTGAAATATACTCAGGCAAGAAGTCAATGCCTTTGAGAAAATTGGAGTAAAGAGGCAATTAGAGACAGAGGAAGGAAAATACCTTTGTTCGTTTCCTTAGCAGTTTGGCCAATCGAACTACATAAGGCTTAAATTCTCTTTGATGTGTTCCTTGTCTGCGAACCTCCAGCCCTGAATCATCAGAAACTTCTGGAATGAAAGCCCAACGATACCTAAACATATAGAGTGATTTTAAATTTGCTGTTTTTATGCAATCGCAACACTTTAAACAGTCAAAGACAATATCGGTGCGACCTCACCAAAGCCCAACACAATTCCAGTAGATCAGCTTTCTCTTATACGTCAACTCTATCTTAATAAAGACTAACATACTAAATATTTCACAATTGCTTGCTGTACATGAATATTAACTTCCTGGATTCATTTGCAAGGGGTTCAGATGCCCGAATATCAACATTTCATAGAACATAGAACAATACAGCACAAACAGGCCCTTCGGCCCACGAGTTGCGCCGATCACATCTACCAATCCACAGACCTATCTATAACCCCCTATCCTATTCTTTTCCATATACTCATCCAGAAGTCTCTTAAAAGACCCCAGTGAGTTTGCCTCAACAACCTCCGACGGCAGTCGGTTCCATTCACTCACCACCCTCTGAGTGAAAAACCTACCCCTGACATCACCTTTGTATTTGCTTCCCTGCACCTTAAATCTGTGTCCTCTCGTATTGACCATTTCCGCTCGGGGAAATAGTCTCTGAGAGTCCACCCTATCTATTCCTCTCAACATTTTATAAACCTCTATCAGGTCGCCTCTCAACCTACGTCTCTCCAGTGAGAAGAGTCCCAGCTCCCTCAACCTATCTTCATAAGGCCTGCTTCCCAATCCAGGCAGCATCCTTGTAAATCTCCTCTGAACCTTCTCAATAGCCTCTACATCCTTCCTATAATGAGGCGACCAGAACTGCGCACAATACTCCAACTGGGGTCTGACAAGAGTCTTATAGAGCTGCATCATTACCTCCTGACTCCTAAACTCTATTCCTCGATTAATGAAGGCCAGTACACCGTACGCCTTCTTGACCA